>PVIC010005973.1:0-55731 GCA_004025085.1 Thryonomys swinderianus | reverse complement strand
TCCTCCCACCCTGTTCCCTTCTGCCTCTTCCTGTTGCTACTGTCCCGGGATCGTCAATAAATATAGCTACTCATTATGAGGCGTGTTATGCTTGGCAACTCTTTCCTTGATTTACACAAGAATCCGGGCTATTTTTTGCCCATTTAGCAGTGACAAGAAAGCTGAAGGCTGTTTTAGAAGCCAGGAGACAGCATCCAAGGTAGAGGACTGGACCCGAGCTCCTTCCTCCCAAGAAGCAGGAGTGAGCCTGCTTTCTCACCGCTCTTCTACTGCATTCAGGTGACGAGCTTCCCAGGGCACCCCCAAATCCCCCGTCCACACTCAGAAACGTGCTGGTCCAGGTGAGCGGGGCATTTCTTACGCAAGTGGACGGAATCAGTTAACTCGCACAGCCCACCCCCGTCCACTGGACAGCCGGACACGTCTTTAAAACCACAGTCTCCAGACACAAAGACAAGTAGCTAATCATGCCTAACGTGTTCCTAACGTGCCGCTCAGAGCTACCTTCCTCTACCACCTGCTCTCCCTCCCCTGATCCCCCAGCACCCCAGCAGGCCTTGGTTCTTCCCTGGTGGGGGACCCACACCACCACTGCTGGCGGCTCTGGGCTACTCGTCATTCTGCCCGGGCTGGGTTCTTGCAGTCTCCCACTAACCTTAATACGAGGACAAGGTCACGCTGGGCACACCCCCAGGGTCCCCTGCACTCCAGGAGTACCCTTCCTGTTCTCCGTGGGGAAGCGGTAGTCTAATCGCCCTTCGACAGTCTGAGCCGGTCAGCCCTGCCAACGCTGCGACTCCCATTCTAGCTTATTTCTTCAGAGACACAGGGAAGCCAAAGTGGCCAGGGCGGAAGCCTCAGCTTCCAAGTCGGTGGTACCACTGTGCTTCCGGCCTCAGCCTTCTCCCCGTGGAACTCAGACTCCTAGGCCAGCATTGCAGAGAGTCATGGGACAGGAAGCAACGGTTTTGCTAGCAGGTCACTAGAGGTGCCGGTGAGTGCCACCATTCCTGCTTCCACCCCTTGATTTCTGGGCCCACAAATCCTGGCCACAGGACACTCAGCTCCATATAGTGCACGCTGATTCAGAGCATACACAGCCTTCTGAAGAACCTTCCCCCAGCCCCGGAAGCTATTCTCACCTAGCTGGTGTGATGACGAAATCCAGGTCTGGCTGAGCCAGCTTCGCACACACTAGTCTCCTAGGTCCTGAGAGAGCCCTTGGCCCTCAGGAGACTAAATTGAGACCAAAGGGAGCATTGAGCTAATGGGCACGCCATGGCCAGAGACTGCCCGGTCCTTCCCAGCCCCTCCTCTGACAACCATAGACAATCCCCAACAGCCACCACAAACCCCTCCCAAGCTTGTGCTATATAATGCCTTACACTGCGTTCATTAAACGGAAGCTTCCAGAAACCTCCCCAGAGTCTGGTGTGTGTGTGTGTGTGTGACTCTGTGCCCGTAAGGACAACACTGGCGCTGTACCTGTCTTCACCAGGCCTTTCCACCGTTCTATGAATCCACCACTTCCGGGTGGCAAGGAGCAGAATGCCAGTGAACTCCATGGGCACGAGCCCATCGCCTCACTTCTTTGGCCATAGAATCTGTTCCTTGGTTAGAGGCAATGCTGCGTGCAATTCCATGATGGCAGGTGAGGCATTCCAGGAGTCCATGAATGAAAGATTTTGGCAAAACATGCAGGGTGCAGGGAAGACAAATCCATATGCAAAATAAATTTCTATGCCAGTAAGGACAGAGCACTGTGCGCCCATGGTGGAAGTGGTCCGGGACAACCAGGAAATGGTATCGTACAGGGGACTCTGCGGCTGGCACCCTGGGCACTCAGCAGTGCTGGAGCCAGATCAGCCTCGGTGAGCGGAGTCCCTGTCGCTCAGCCCACGGTCCCCATCCCTGCCACCACGGCCTCTCTGCCCACGAACAAATGACGGGGTGCCTGGAGAAAGAGAGTGATGATGACCCACAGAATGGGTCACCTCGCCGTGTCATTGGCAGAGTCCTCTTGTGCAAAGGTCAGTTTTGGTCAGTGTTCACGCGGGATTCGAGTCCTTTCACGCCCCTTGTTCATACAGAGCGGCCTGTCCACGGACCTCTCCCCAACATTGTCTCCTGCTTCCCCGCCGTGCTCCTTCCGTGCTCCTGACCATCTGGCCAGACCACTCTGCAGCCCGTGAGTCACTGTGCAGTCACACGGCTGGGCACTTCTCCTTCGAGCAGAAGGTGCTGCCGGCGCGCTGCCTGCCCTTCTGCCACTGTGAAGGCTTCCCTTCGCCACTGACCTTCAGGGGTGTCCTGGAAGGGGGCCGTAATGCTGTGGCTGCCCACCTGCAGGTAGTACCTGCATACTGTGCACAGCCATCCATGAACCAGGCCCTCGCCTTCTCTTCCTCCGTCAGCTAATCGTATGGTAAACCCCAAGAGGCCACAGTGCACACTGGGAAGCAAACAAGTGTAGCAGGAGTAGAATCATGAGCATTTTGGCAACTTATTCATGTAATTTACTTATGTCCTCTGGATTTGCTCTGGCTCAGTCAAGCGTGTATCACCCAGACAAGCGGCTGTCAGCGAGGGCCTGGCAGGTCAGTGACCCCCACATGGACACTGCAGAACACAGGAACTTCTCAAAGGTGCCCCAAGGGCTGCAACTGGGCGAGGGGGTCAAGAGGGAGTGGAGCAAGCCACGCAACGTCCTCCCAACCAGCCTGCGCTCAGGACAGCACAGATTTATGGCCTATGCAATCATAAATAATTAATAGTTAGGAGATCATCATAGACGTCAACTATGAATGATTTCCAGCAGCAAAGGATGAGGTGACCAAGGAGCTATTTGGGCAACATCAGCAGCCTGGGGCTAGTTTAGGGCCCAGTCTAGGTTGAGAGCTGGGTCCGAGGTGGGACCTGGGGTAGGGTTAGGGCCC
Source organism: Thryonomys swinderianus (assembly GCA_004025085.1). NCBI lineage: Eukaryota > Metazoa > Chordata > Mammalia > Rodentia > Thryonomyidae > Thryonomys > Thryonomys swinderianus. The sequence continues at coordinate 52,795 of PVIC010005973.1, read as the reverse complement.
GGCCAGGGTGAGGGCAGGGTCCCAGGTGAGGCCTGGGCTAGGGTTGCCCCTCAAACTCAGCAATCCTCCTGCCTCTGCCTCCTGAGTGCTGGGATGACAGGTATGAGCCACCACACCTGCCATTTGTGGCATGTGGTTACAGGGATCAAACCAGGGACCTTGCACTTGCTAGGCAGGCACTGGAACCACTGAGCTAAGTCTCTGACCCTATATGCCCACTTTTAAAGGGATGTTTTTTAAAAAACTGGAAGTTAGAAAATGTGTTAGGGGTGCATGCATTAAGCCACATGAAAGAGTATAGCGTGCCGTTCTAGAACTGGAAGATAATTTAAAAAGAGGGAAAGGGCCAAAGAAATCAGTACAAAGTAGTCTGCCTGCCTCTGGCATCCTCTGAAAGAGGTGGCTAAGAAAAGGAAGGAGAACCGTCCCCAACATTCAGGGTGAGCAGGGGTGTCCCTACCTAGGACAGCAGCAGTGAGGCTGGAGAGGGACCAGAGATGAAAGATTCAATTTACAACCGGCTAAGTAAAATGTTTCCAGGTAGAAACGGCCAGCAGGTAACTGAATGTACCTGGACAACATAGCTCAGAGCAAGACCGAGGCTGAAAATACAGACTGGAGGGAAATCCATGTAGCAATGGTCACTGATGCAGCGTAACAGGCGAACCCTCCCAGACAAATCATCACAGTATCTTCCATGAGGCCCTAATCTTGGAAGGCCCTGTGAAGGTCAGGAGTTTGCGTCAAAAAAGAAGATAAAGCCATCACCAACACTCAGGATCCCATATTTCTGTGAAGATTAAATACACCCACATTTCTTGTAATACTTATATAAAAATAATTATCACACATTACAGATTCAGTAATTAAATTATAAAGTCCTAGGAAATAGGAATATGTCCTTGTCCAGATTCTATTCATCTTCCTAACTTGTGCCTTGCATGAATCTCAACACTGTGCCCTGCGGGGAGTAACTTCCTTGGTGAAAAGCTCTCCCACCTCCTCTCAGTTAATGAGCACAGCTGACTGTGGCTCGGACGGACATAAACCAGGGCTCTGCTGTCCTAGCTGCGAAAACGCGAGCCGTCTCACTCTGGGCAGCGAGAAAAGGCGTGCGGCAGAGCCACAAAACGCAGCCTGGAAGACCGAGGTTGAGAGTCTTTCTCCCTATGAAACAGGCAGTTTCCTCCTTCCCTGAACCAGCCTGGGTGCGCAGCCACAGACTTCACTGGTATCCAAACTGCGTAAATGGGAGAGTTTGCATTTCTTCAGTCAGAGAGAAATTCAGTAGAAAGGGTAACTAATGCCGAGGTGTCACACAAAGCGGCTCTGGGGCGGGCAGCACATCACAGACCCTCTCCATGCAGCTAGACAGGGAGATTGGAGTGCTAGGGCGCTGGGGGCCGGCAGGGCCAGAGGAGAAGGACCAGCATGCCCCGCGGCACAGGCCCCACCGGCTCACAGCCGGAAGCAGGAGATGATGTCATTACTCCAGCCCTACCGTCGGTGCAATGTCAATGTTTAAGTCCTTTCTCTTTGTGACCACAAGGAGGTCGTAACTTCCCAAGTGCCTGGTATTTTCATCACTGCGTGGTACACGTTGAATTTTAGCAAAAATATAGAGACAGTCTCAGCACATTAGAAATAGCTGTAAAAAGTCTACCAAATTATATTTCTCAAAAAATGAACTACATGTCACAACATATCAAAAATTGAAAATGCACTAAAGCTGATCTGGATGATATGAAATTCCAATATATATGAGGTACAGGGTTTCTAAAAGTATAAAATCCTGAACACTTTTATTGAAATGTTAATTGAAATTCTTCCTCTATTTAGGAAGTCGCTTCTTTAAATAGAAAAATGACATTGTGCAAAGCCCAGAATTTTACTGAAAGAAATCTGAGCTGGGTAAGGAAAAAGTGTGACATTAAATCATACTGACCAATTTTGACAGAACGCTCCCTTTAAAAATGTCTTTTGTTTTCTCTTTGGCATGGTTCTCGGTTCTCTCTCAGACAGAGATACGGCTGAAGAATCAACCTCTCGCTGAAATCACACATTTCCAACAACCGGCAGTAAGAAAGGCAGACGGCACTTGTTTACAGGAGGCCTGAAAAGGGGTCCTGGACGCAGAGCCCGAGGCGCGGGCACAGCGAGCCTGACCTCACCCAGGACCTGTGCTCGGAAGAGCTGCTCCACACCTCGCACCGCGTGACCGTCGTGGCCGGTGGGGAGCCGTGCGCGCGCGCGTGCAGGGGCCGGAATGACGGGGCCAGAGGCTTCCGGCGGAGCAGGGACCCCTCCCCGGGGCAGCGCCGCAGCAGCCGGGTGAACAAGGGCCTGGGTCCGCGTCTTTGCCCTGTAAACACACAGTAGCCTTTCCCGCCGTCAGGGTCAGGAGGGGCTGCGCCCGGCGCTAGTCATCCTGGGGCCCAGACAGTCCCAACAGGACTCCGCAGGGCACAGAGCGGCCTCCTGCTCAAACTCTCGACTCCGCTCTCCTCTGCTGCCCTGCACCAGGCGGGTACAGTGGAATATCCGGGCGCAAGAGGCGCCTTCCTTCTCCCTGACTTCCGGAGCCTCCCGAAAGGGTCCTCTTCGGTCCTTCCTCGTGAGCCCAAAGCTATGCTGCCCCAGGGCGGAGTCTGCGCTGTGCGGCGGCCGGGCCTCGCGGTGCCTTCCTGCCTCTAGGGACTCCGAGCCCACGCAGTGACAGCGGGGCGCCCCGTGCAGTGTGAGCCCTCGTTCCCTCTGCTGGCTGCTGGACGTGCAGCGGAGCCAGCCGACACCCCGGTGCGCTTCCGACCAGCAGTGCAGCACACGGGATCGGCCTCACCCCGCAGGAACCCTCGGCTTCGTAACCCGCCCCGACTTGATTTCAGCTTTGCATAAAGCACGAGCAGTACGTGGGGCGCGCGGGTCCTGGAGAGATGACTGACGGCGCCGGGCTCACGCCTGGCTGCTGCGTCCTTCCAACAAAGTTCAGACACGAAGGGGGTCGGGAGAAGAAGTCAGTGCATACTTAGGTGGAGGGCGACACCTGCAAACTGTGCGACCAAAATGCAAACAGGGGTGCGTGTGTGTGTGTGTGTGTGTGCGCGCGCGCGTGCATGTATGCGTGCGTGTGTGTGTGTGTGTGTGTGTGTGTCTAAGTAGCTGATGAGCGCCTGCCTGGGGAGGCTGGAGACAGCAGCCTCAGTGGACGAAAGGCTGTGGCTGTGCACGCACACACGTACCAGCACGCAATCACACATGCACGCGTGTGCCAGGACACACACGGCATGCAAGGGAGGCTCAGGTCGGGCCCTGGTCGCACTCAGGCGACAGCCCCGGGGCAGCGAGCTCCGAGCGCTGCGCCGTCGAGACGGAATGCTGCTGCCCCCGCCCCCCGTCCTCCGGCGCACGAGCCTCTCGCCACCGCCTGCGCCCGACACCGGACCCGCGCCGACACCACGCTGGCCAGGCTCTGTGCGTCGCTGCGCGCTCCACAGTGCGTCCTCAGAGCGGCTGGACAGCCACAAGGCGGGTCCCCACGGCGCCCGCTTGTGTCCGAGTAACAGCCAAGTCCTCACAGCAGCCTACTGCGCGATGTCCGCCTCGCCACCCGCCAGCCGCCTCGGCTCAGCTCCAGCCAGAGTCCTCCTGCCCCTTCTCAAGCGCGCCAGGCGTTCTGCCACAGGGCCTCTGCTCTTCCACCTCCTCTAGCGATAAACTCCTTCCTCTCCCCGCGACTGTCTCGAATCTTACTCAAACGCCAGCAAGCAGGATGGCAGTCCTCTCCCATGCCTTCCCTAGCCTTCCCAAAACCTCTCGCTCTGTTTCACTTTTTTCACCTTATATTTATTATCTTGTGAAACACCATAGAATTTGCTCTCTGGTTTTTCTTGTTGTTTGTCTCTACTCAGTGGACTGTAAGTTCCATAAGGGCATCCAGGGTTCCATTAGCTGCATCCAGAGACTAGAAAAATATATAGCATGAATGCATTAATATAGGAATATGCTAGATCAAGAATGAAAACTGAGTTTTTTCATTTCTAGTTGTATACACCGTATATGGAAAAATAAACTGCAACTGGCCCTGCATATATAAATCTCTGTATTAAAAAGTCAGGCAAATCCAAAAGGATCCTGGGGCACTGGGGGCCTGGAGGCCCCTGACCGCAGGCCACGGCTCTGAGGACCCACATGACGTGAGGGCAACGAGTCCTTCTCCTCCACGCCCCATGCCCGAGCTCCCAGCAGCGCCCCCTGGACCCTGGCACACCCATGCGGCAGAGGCTCACTCCCGCCGTGTTTCAGGATACGGCATCTTCCTCGGTAGCCACTGGGTCGGGCGGCCCACCCACCACCAGGAGGACAGGAAAGCGACCGTGCGACCGGTGCCAACACGGACGCGAGCCTGAGGCCCTCTGACCTTCCAGCCTCGACAGAGGTCAGCCCGCTGGTCTGTGACGCTGCCCCGGGGCTGAGGCTGAATTCCTACCACAGTGGGACTGTGAGAACGGTCTGTGCACCCTTCGTGGCCACAGCAGCCACCGCGGCCAGCCTCCCTGACCACTCCTCGCCAGTCTGTCCTGCACACTGCCGCCAGGCTCACGACTGCGCACTGCTTCACAGAGGGCAGCGTCTCCAGCAGGGACCCTGCAGGAAGGGTCACCCGCGCCACAAAGCTGGCTCGGCTCCCCCCACAGGCACAGGCCTGTCTCGGCCTGTCTCGGCCCACCTGCAGCGGCTCCTCCCCCCCAGAAGCCCCGGCCCACACACTCCGTGCCGCACGGGAACTGCCCGTCTCCAGTCCCCGTGTCCCAGTTACTCCCCTCACGGGTGGCCCTCTGTGTCCCAGCGTTCATCAGACTTCTGGAAGACCCGACCCAACCCTCTTCTGCGGGTAGAAATTCTACTTCTCTTATGAAGGTTCTAACACACACAGAAAGCAGAAGAGCACAAGGCTGTCTAATGTCATAGAATGACCACAGGGAATTCATGCTCCACAATAAATATTCACCAACAGATCGGCATCTACTTCCCGTACACTGATGTCTAAGGAGGTTACTAGTTTTGTTTTGCTTGTGTTTTTGTTTTGCCTGTGAAGAAGAAACATTAAACCAGGTCTTGGTATCACGCAGACCTGGAATTAAACCTCAGCTTGCTACTATGGCTGAACAACTTAGCTTCTCTGAGCCTCGATTTCATTGCCTATGCAAGAAAAATGAAAATATACACATTGTAAAGTTATTATGAGAATAAGAGGAGAAAACCCCAAACCTGGTAGGACACAGATTTACCTCGTTGACCTCAGTGCCCAGGACGGTGCAGAGGTGAGATCATCAAGAACCAAATGTGATGAAATTATATGCATGAAGTCCCTTGTACAGGGGACTGTGTGCAGACCGTTAAAAACAGCTGCCACTGGCAGCCTTGCTCTTCAGCCAACTGGTGTCACTGTGTGGCCCCTCGGAGATGCCTGACAGGCGGCACCGCCCGCCGCCCCGCTCTGCGCCTGGCCACACCGGCTCCGCCTCAGGAAGCCTGGTCCCTGGCACCTTCCCCGCCATCCTCACAGGCCCTCCCTTCCCACAATGGCCTGACCTACTGCCCCGCACCTCAGCTGCAGGACACAGTGAGGCCCACACAGGCTTCTCTGGCTTTTCTGAGAACCTCGGACCCTGGAGCGAGGAGCTCTGAAGAGCCGTCCTTCTCTCAGGCACTCGTGTCTCTGCAGGAAATCTGCGCCAGTCAGGTGTCTGGATCAAGGCGGGGACTCCAGGCCTCCTCCACCCCCGAGAGGCCCCTTCTCTTGGAACGAGACGTCTTTACTCGCCAGGCGTTTCTGCCCTCACCCCCCGTCGCGGTGTGGGCCTCTGGTCCCCGGACACCCCGAGCCTGACCACCAGCAGCGCTGGGTATGACAGAGCTCGCAAGCAGCAGCCACCGGCCCAGCCTGGAGTCCGGGAGTTCCTGAGGCTCTGGTGCTGTGCAGGCCATCGGCACGGCTCATCTATCCCAAACCACTTAATTCACAGTGCAGCTAATGAGCAGGGAGGGTTCTGAAGGCCATTTTCCCTCCCTTCAACCTACAACCTAAAAAGCAGAGTCTGGTCCATTCGGGAAGGGAATCTTCCCTATTTACTTCATTGCCTCTTTCCACGCCGCTCTTTTTTAATCCGGCAGGGCTTTCCTTCTAGAATGGACTCACGGGAAGGACACTTCGCTTCCTCCGTGTCCTGCAGACACCCGGCACACAGCAAACGCTGACAGAAGCACCGGTGAGTGATGAACCAGAGGGCTGAGTAGTTAAACGCAGGCATTTCTGTAGCTGTGGATCCCGGCGTGCGGCAGAAGAAGGGTTGGACTGTGGTCTTGCAGATGAGGAATTTCCTCCCAAGCTCCAGGCAAGGACCCCGGACCCACCAGCCTTCGGAGTAACTTCTTTGCCAGGGTCTGCCCGCCCCTGCGCAGCTGCCCACATGCACGCGCCCACCGTCCCTTCTCTTCCCCACCTGACTGGCATCTACACGGCAAGACACTGGCCCTGTGAGGACCAGGCTCGGGGCACATGGCTCGCCCGAGGCGCCGACCGTTCTCCAAGAGAGGGGCCGCTCGGAGGAAGGGGCTGCAGGCCTCCGTCTGCTCCGCCAGGTAAACAGAGCTTCAGTCTTCTGCTGCACAAGGACGCCAGGCAAGAGCGGCTGCATGGCAAGTCGCTAACTAAAGCATTTGCCAGGGTCGGAGGGTTAGCTCAGTGGTTCCTGCGCCTGCCTCACAAGCGCAAGGTCCTGGGTTCGATCCTTGGTAACCACATAGAATGCTGGGCATGGAGACACGCCCACCAACAATCAACACCTCATACCACAATGCCGGACGTGGTGCCTCACGCCTGTCATCCCAGCACTCAGGAGGCAGAGACAGGAGGATTGCTGAGTTCAAGGCTTGCCTGGGCACCATAGTGAGCTCAGGGCCAGCCTGAACTACAAAGCGAGACCCTGTCTCCAAAAAAAAAAAGCATTTGCCAAACTCTAGGGAAACAGGACAGAAGACAGAGAGGAGAGCTGTCTACTCCTTACTCTTCTCGGGGGTGCAAACCCCTGCTGCAGATGCTACCTGCTTGTCCTCCCCACCCTCCTCCTCCTACAGAGCCGGGTCCTCCATGCTCCGTCCGGCGGGCTGGCCAGAGAACAGACGCGACCCGGACAGGCCGAGAGCACCGGGAGACACGGCCGCAGCTCTCTCCAGCTCGCCATGGAGAAAGCCCGAAGGCTTCAAGTCACAGCGCGCCGAGGAGTCTGGATCCATCCCCAGGCTGCAGACTGGGCTGCAGAGATCGGGCAGGGGGACGATGCAGAAGAAGACGGGGAAGAGGCCGCTGAGCAGGAGAGCCGGGTGAAGGCCCGCCAGGACAGTCAGCGGCGAGCCCTGCCCCCGGGCGGACTGAAGACGTCCTCCTTGGCAAAAAGTGTCATCTCAGGGAGGATGTGACACACTGCTTCCTGAGGAGTCTAAAATTATAAGTACCTGTGAGTTACTCCTCATAAATACATTGGTCTTTCAGCTCAGAGTAAAGGCTAATGTAAAAGATATTTATCTCAGATGTGAACTTGCAGAGGGAAAAAGTAAGTGACAGGATTTCAAAGCAGAACAGATTACTTAACATCAAGGCCACTCTGGTGAATCCCAGCACCCTGACGCTGCAGCAGTCTGCCGCAGAAGCTTCTGCTTGGACCTGGAGAGAAACTTCCACGATCTCTTCCATCACACGGTGGAGAGGCTGCTGCTGCGGGGACTCCGGCACCACACCTTCGCGCGCTCACGCGTGCACACGGCCACACACGCGAGCGCACCCGTCAGCGGGGACGGCGAGCTGCAGGCAGGACTCCGAAGGCCAGCCGCAGGCACTGCCGCAAGCCTGCCAGCCGGAGGAGAGGCGCAGGAGGCTGCCCGGGTGCCAGCAGAGACGTCTCCCCTTCCCCTGAGCGGTCACAGGGTGTGGCTGTCGCGACACAGCAGCGGCTCCGCCCTCCCTGCCGCCCAGCCCCAGCCCTGCGCTCCCTGAGACGGTGGACACCTCGCCAGCTGGGCCTGCAGAGCTCCACCCCCACGACAGCCGGCGGCTGTCCCCTTGGCCTGTGCCTCAGCAGCTAGGAGAAGGGAGTGGGCAACAGGGCGGGCAGAGCGGGCAGGGCGGGCCACGCACGGTCACGCCACCCTCGGAAGCCTCTCACCCCACTCCCGCTCGGATAACACCTGAGCCAGTGTCTGCAAGCTCAGGGGCGCTCCGGAGACGTCAGGCAGCCGTCAGAACTAGATCCGCTTTGCGGCCAGGGCAGTGCTGCTTGGACGGGCCGGGTGGGGGATACTGTTTGTTTTACTTTAGGTCACGGTTTAGGATTTAAAGGGCTTGCTGGTCCTCACAGCCCTGAGCAAAGCCGCCGAGCCACTAGAGCCATCAGCAGGGCCGGCGAGCTGAGCCCTCTGCGGACCAGAAATCGTGGCCTCCAGGATTTTAAATAATCAGGGCTTGTCAGTACCAATAAGCTCAGACTTGGAAGCCCCATGAGGTTAAAAAAAAAAATCCTCCATGCAAGGTGACAAAGAGATTTAGATGAAGACTCCTCCCGAGGAACAAAGGGGCAGACCCAGCTCTGAGGGACACGCTGCCTCTGGCCCATCTGAAAGACGCTGGTGTCACCTGACTGGCAGCCCCAGTCCCGGATCGGCCTTCCTCGGGTGCACCGGCACATGTGCACAGAAAAGATAATGCTAATGTCGCTCCTTATTTGTTTTTCTGTCTACAAAAATGCCCACTTATCAGGATTTAATGGCTCTCTGAAATAAAGCTATTTTAAAATATTATCCGAGATGTAAATGAGTCACTGAACGCTATACCTGAGTAGACACTTCCAAATCAACACCAGCCTCTCCTGACGGCCTACAAGAGTGTCCGCCGGCCTGGATGTCGGGCAGCTGCAGACCCCAGATGGATTAAAGGCCCTTAAAGGGCCAACTCTGCCTTTATACAGAGAAGTCCCTGAGCCCTCCCTACACAACGTGGCTTCTCCTTCTGGAAGTTGTCCCTGCGGTCACACGCCACAAAATGAGAAAGCCAGGTGATCTGGCAGTCCAGAGAAGCACACACAGAACCTGCCCTGTTTCACAGCCACAGGTACACAGGACCTGGCAGACAAGGTGCTCAGCAAGGCTCAGAAGATCTCACAACAGTGTGAGTCCACTCAGATGACACGGAACCCACTTTTCCTCACTTCTGTTGTTCTTGATGAAGCAAATCGCACTGCGACAACCCAAGCTTCACCCTCTGTTAGTCAGTTTTCTGTCACTATGACAAAATGCCTAAGACAAAGCAATTTTAGAAGATGAAATTATGGTTTCGGAGGCATGAGTCCCTCGTCAGCGGGCTCTGTGGCTCTAAGCCCTGTGGGTGGATAGCTCACCACAGCAAGAGTGTATGGTGGCAGAAGCTGGGCACATCATGCAGCTAGGAAATAACACCAAGGAAGACGGGATGGGGTCCCAGTGTGCCCTTCAAGGGCACACCCCACCAATCTAATTTCCCCCACTGGACCCTCCCCAGCCGCACCACAGGGTCCTGGGGGACACTTAGCCAGACCGTAGCAGCTCTGATCTCGGTGGGAGGGCACCAATGAACTGATCCAGGCTTGCACGATCCTGGTGCATTCTTCCCACAAACCCACAGCTCCCACCTCTCTGCTCTACCTCTCTGACCACAGCAAGGGCAGTATGGTTAAGAGCAGTCTGTGGAATCCATACCTGGCTGTTACTCGTATCTGTTCCTCGGTTCCCCTGACATGCAGGGAACACTCATAGTTGTACCTTTCTTACAGAATGGCAAGATTAAGTGAGAAAAGTGCCTCACTCTTAAAAAGGGGAAACAAAACTTATGTATTTAGGGGGTGGGGGTGGGTAGGGGAACAGGAAAAAATGAGAATTAAATTGTGTCATGTACCGGTATAAATTCCCAATATTGAGTGTGATCATGATGTGTATATACAATGTAGCAATAAAGATAAAAATTAAATACATAAATAAAAATCTTCATTATCATTAAAATGTAGAATTTACAATGAAGAACAATCCAGGAGTAAAATGATCATCGATAATTCTGTAACTTGTCTCGACTATTAATGATCTAGTCTGGGTTATCATCGCCACCGACCTGGGTTATCACCAAAACCCTCTCAGTCTCTCACTCCAGAACCCCACTCGCTGACACCAGGGCTCAGTCATTAATTTACAGCATCCTTTATCTTTAACAGCTTTAATGTGTGCTGACTTAGACTGGAGACATCCTCGGAGCGCCTCAGGCATCGGGCAGGTGCCCGGCGGGGGGCGTGGCCTGGATACTCGCTTGTCGAGGCTCCGCCCTCCTCTCGCCACCTCCGGCCGGGGGAGGGGGAGGCCCCTCTTCCCAACAGGCACCTCTGCCAGCTTCTCCCTTGGAACCAGCTGACCGCGAACCAAACCATGAGCCAAAAGATACTCCTTCCCTTCAAGTTTTAAGTTTCAGGCAGCACGGTCAACACTCGCAGTGTTGCTAATAAATGAAACAACCTCCGTCTGGTGCTTACTGAGTAGGGCTTGCGCCGTGGCCTCCGAGGCTCGCCCTCCCTGGCTCTGACCCCGCCTTCCCTGAGCAGTCTTCTCAGCAGGTCTACAGGTGCCACCCAGCCCTGCCACACGGGCCACAGTCATCTCCTTGCCAATGCTCCCGGGCCCAGCTAGGTAACCCCGCCTCAGCTTGTGGGACCCGACTCTGCCGAGAACCATCGATGTACAAGAGACTAAGCGCCCCTGGCAGGACCCAGGTCTCGGTACCCCTAATTTCCCCATTCTCGGAGCCCCACCCTGGCTCCGAGCGATGTTCCTTCAGTCCCATGGAGTGGGGTCTCCTCGTGCAGCGCCAGGCAAAGCAGGTTCACCATCAGCGCTCCTCTTCGCCAGTGCAATGCCACAGGGACTATGTTAGTGCTGCTCAGCCTGGGGTGTTTGTAACCAAACCTTCCTACAAGGAGGAGGGCATCGTGTGGCCAGAAACCTGTAAAGTCCGAGGCTGTACACCAAGCCACACACACTCCTTCTTTCTCCCTTCTTGTCCCCAGTCTAATAGCCCCAGAATCCAAAAAGAAGACTCCGGTTTTTACAGTACTCACATTCTGGTGGCATACCGATTAACACTAATTAATCATTTTCATTAAGTGTGATACTGGCTGGGAGAGAAAAAACTAGAAAAAGATTTTGCCTTCAAGATAGTCCAATTCCACACCAAGAGTTCTGGGAGCTCCTGAGATCGGCCCGCCTGAGGTCAAGTCAGCCCTGCCCACGGGCGCCTGCCAGGAGCCTCTGGCTGGTGTCAAGTCAACTTTCCGGCTGGAGAAGCAACACGAAGACCTGACCCAAACAGTCACGTGGGCTTAACTGATGTCCTCCCGTAGCAGGGACTCTCGGTAACCATGGCAGCCCCGGAACGCGACGCAACCGTCGTGCCTGGGTGCTCAGGGAGGGGCGAGATGAGTCACGCCGCAGACCTACTTTCCAGGGCTTCCAGCCAAGGACCCGTCTGAGCTCTGCCCACCACCACTCGGGCCATCCCTCCCTACTCTGCCCGGGCAGCTCCCGCCTGCCCGCAGCCCCTGCAGCCGTCCTCCAGTCCCTGCCTCCCACGCGCCTCACCCCGAGGCCTCAAAAGCAGAGCCCACCGCGCTGCGGACGCGACCGCCTCCCGCCGGCCCTCTCCCCTCGGCGCTGCCGGGGCCTCCGCGGGTCTCCACGTCTGGCCTTCCCCACTTCGGCCTCTTCTGCGCACGCGCCCGCGGCAGGTCCTTCCGGAGGGAAGCGCGCCCCAGCTCTCCGCCCACCGTCCTGTCTCCTTCCCTGTCGCTCCGCACGCCTGCGGGCAGGTGCAGGCCTTTCCTGAGCACAGCGAGGCGTCCCCGCGCCCACTGTACAGACACTGCCCTCTCTGGGGCGAAGCTAGAGGCTTAGCCACTTAAAGCGACAGCCCACTGCCGCCCAGCCCCGCAGCACGCGCAGCCCTCTTCCCCGCTTTCCTGCGCTTCCCGTGACAGGCGTCACCGTCCGATGACTTACTGAGGCATTACTTCTGCCGGGTGTGACCTTTCCCCCAGTAGAATGTAAACTCAGTGGGAGCAACAGGGTGAGCACCTCAGGGTGTTCACTGCTCTCTCTCGAGCGCGGAGAATAATGCCTGATCCATAGCGGTGCTCAGGTAACCTCCTCCTAGAAGTCCTGAGCTCACCAAGGGCAGCTCAGACCGAGGGCTCCGGCGGCTCCAGAGCCCGCGTCAGGAGGGGAAAGGACGGGAGGCGGCTCCGAGGACGCAGCCGTGACCACAGCTTGAAGGGCGTGGCCCACCCCAGGCGCGCAGACCGGCGGGCCGCATCTGCTTTCTAGTGGCTTCCTCCGCCCAGAGGCTCAAGGCCTCCCCAGTTCTAGCCTGCTCCGAGCTGACCGGGCGGCGCAGCTAGGAGCGGACCTGGTTCATCTTAGAAGCCAAAAGCGGACAAGGGAGTATTCACAATGCAGGGCAGGAGACCGTCTCCTCTTCTTCTCAGTCTCCCGCCTGACTTCCCGTCAGGAGTACATGGCGCTCCTCAGGATGGCGCGAGAAAGCCCGCAAACTGCAGCCTCTCAGGAAGGAACCGGGACAGCCAACAAACAGTTGGGTCCTGCCTTCTCTCTCCCTGGCCGTCACGGCCATAACTCTCCACCCCCGGGTCCTCGCCCAATTACCATTTCCCGGAGGACACACAGAATCGCTCATCTAGATGTGTATTCTCAACACAGAGGTACCCCCAAAGTGAGTCCTGCCCGCACCCGCCCAGCAGCATGTCCATAGTTAGGAGGGCTGGGCTGTAAGAACGTGGCACAGAGAGAAGACTCGAGAACATGCGAGCTCACATTGTTCGGGACAGGGAATGGGCCTTAAAAAGCCAGCCGCCACGCAGATTCCGGGGCTTGCTGCTGCCTGGATAAGCGCGACAAGGAGCCTGCGTCTGAAAAGAACCGGATGTCAGTACAGGACCCCCGCCTCAGGGCACTGCATATACTAACTACGCCATGTGAGATTCCCAAGTTAGGAAAAACCACGGAAAACCCTGAACAGGGTGCGGCACCTTCTGGGGCTGCAGGGAGCAGAGAGTGGGCGGCCAAAGCCAAGCGGGGCTCGCGGGCAGCAGCCGCCCCCTCCAGAGCAGCCTGGGGTGCCTGGATGGTCGGGTGCCCCGTTCCCCCACGCGGAGGGTGCCACCTCCCCTGCAGCTTTCCGTTCAGCGGCAGACTGGCCACCGGAGGCCGGGCGGGGAGAATCCCCTACACAGGGAGGCCAGGATGTGAGCAGCCCCAGCCCACCTGGCGAGGCTGGAGGCCTCTGCTCTCCACTGCCCCACAGAAGCTGAGCCTGGCTAAGAGACGGGCGGGTTTAGCAGGATTAAATTTGACGGTAAAGCGAATTGTGAAGATTCCCTCCTTAGTGAGGAGAAAGAGAGAAACTCTACGAACCTGGCAATCTGGATGGTTTAAGGGCAGAAGTCCTGCCAAGACCGCGGCCACAGGCTGAGTCGTGGGGCTCAGAACCCACATGTGAAGCCCCAACGCCCAGGGCTCCACAGTGTGAGCTCATTTGGAGACAACCACTTACATTAAGAGAAGAATCAGATTACTATGAACAGATCTTTGGGGGAGGGTTATGACCCAACACGATCTGACCCGTGTCCTTACAGCGGGGGAATTTCGGACACGCTGACAGACACACACGCACGCAGAGGGAGAGGATGCGAAGAGACACAGGGGAAGACGGCCGTCCACAGGCCGAGGAGGCGCCACCAGACTCTTCCTCAGCCCACAGCAGGCGCCAGCCACAGGCACCTCAGCCTTGGGCTCCCAGCCGAGAACGCTGGGATGGTAAATTCGCACCGCGTGAGCCAGCTGGGCTGAGTGCGCCTTCCCCTGGCCTCGGCCTCGCACTGACCTAGCGCTGAATACCTTCTCTAGGACCACAGCTGAGGGCCCCAGGCACGCGGAGAAAGTGCCTCTTCACGCTGTATCCCTAGCTGCTGACAAAGCTGCTGTCGGGCTCGTGTCTAGATATCCCTCAAGGGGAGGGCCGTGCACCCCTCAGTTGGGCCTGCGAGGTGCTCAGAGCATGAGTCTTACACTAATAGCCCACCGAAGGGTTTACAACTGGGTGTGATGCTGGGAGGTGGAGCCTGGTGGAGAGATGGGTCGTGGGGCGTGGCCTGAGATAGACAGCGGACTGCCACGCCCCTCTCTGCATCAGCCCACTAGGAACAAAAACCTCTCTACAAACTATCAGCTAAAATAAACCCCTCCTCCCTTCACTTGGGGATGTTGGGTATTTCATCCCAACAACGAGAAATTCACTAACACAGCCCCCCTCCCGCTGGACAGGAGTTTTGGAGATAAGAACTGCTGTCATGCAGCACTGTGCCTAGACAGAGTACAAATCCAGGGAAATTCTTTTTTTTCTTCTTCTTCTTTTTACCAAGTTGTCAAAAAGAAAAATATACTGATGGATCTGGGTACATTCAAAATCTTTCCTTATGTTTAGCCATACAACTGTAAACCCATCAGTGTGTGTGTGTGTGTGTGTGTGTGTGTGTGTGGTACACACACATATGTGTGCACAGAGACAAGAAAAGGGAGAGGAGGGGACAAGGAGAAAGGAGACAGAAAGAACTTTTCCCAAGACTTTCAGTGGGTGGCAGGAGGAAATCCACATCCTCCCAGCACGAGAGCTGACGCTGAGCACTATTTATAGCGCTGGCCACGGTCACGTCAGAGCCTTAAAAGAGAGAAAACATCTGGGCACATTCCAAAGGGAGAGGAAGAGCCCAAGTCACAACACACTCCACGGGAGAAATCTGCATCTTTGCGAAAGTTGCAGTTTACATTTGCTAACCAGAGTCCTGTGCTCAGAGGCCCGGAGTGGGGGCCTCACCCCAGCACCCGCGGTAGCAAAGGACAACACAGTGGCCACCGTGCCCCCAAGGGTGAAGAGACTCTGTGGTGAATGAATGGCTGCCGTATGGGGCCGGAGGCCAGTGTGGCCAGTCAGCGACAGTCTCTACAAGCCGGAATATGTCACAAACACTCTCAGGAGCTCTACATTAAAAGGGAGGGAACAAATCATTATTTCTGCAATACTTTGCTGATATAAAGCAAGTGTGGCCTACTTTCACCAAAAGCAATACATTTAAAGTAAAAATCCAGATTTTCAAAACAGACCTTTCAGAACAAAGCAGTCTAACCTACAAAAGGAGCAGACTCTGCCAAGGCCAAAGCCTCTGCTTTATTCTGCCAAGGATGCCCAGCACACAGGCTGGGACCCAGCAGGCTGCCCCTGCGCAGAGACACAGGTCGCCCGAAGCAGCTGCCTGCTGGCCCCGCCCCCTACCGCAGCGCTGGCAGGGCTTGCAAACCCGCCTCCCTGGCGCCCCTCCCCACACAGGTGCTGCAGGTGAGGTGCGGGAGGTGCAGCTGCTCTGCTCGGGGACGCCGTGGCCGCAACCCTCGTCTTTGATTGTTCCCCACATCGCCCCACACCTGCAGCCCACATTCAGTCAGCACCGCGCCGGCAGACCTGCGTTTGTCTGTGGGAAGCCTCTCCCCGGCGTCCAGTGACAGGCCTCGGAACGGAGAGCAGGGTTTCGGTCTGGCTGTGGCTTTGTAGTAACTAACACGGGGGCATCTTCAGGGGAGGAATGGATTTCAGGGCAGAGAGCGAAGGGGAGCGCACTGTCCAGCAAACCACTTCGGGTCTTCCCTCCACAGTGGTTCAGTCCCGGGGCTGGTTCCTTCTGTAGGGGTCCGGAAGGAGTGAGCACGGTCCAGAGAAACCAGGCTTGCAGGGAAGCTGTGGCGGGCCAACCCCCAGGTATGCTACTCACTTTCCTAAACAGGGCAGAGGCCCAATCCAGCAAGACGCTACTGGATCTCACTGTCTTTGTATACAGTGTTTAGTATTTGTGCTATAAAAAAGATCAATAAAGGCTCACTCACTATACAATGCTTGAAAGCTGGAGAAAAATATAAAGAACAAAACAAAATTATCCATAATCCCACCATGCTAGAGAAACTGTGTTTGAATTTTGGTCTATTTTATTCACTCTTTGGAAATACATTAATATTCCTTTAGCTGTTTGAGAGGGCATTTCACTTACAGCTTCATAATCATTGCCTTATGTCATTAGCATTCTTCAGAAAACTTGAGACAGTGGCCAACTACTGCCCCATACGGATGGACTAGAACTCACCGAACTGCTCAGTCCCTGCAGCAGGGTGAGGTCGAGTCCAGTTTTCCAGAGGACAAGTAGCACCACAGTGAACGATACTACGCACTCATACTTCTAATTATTTCCTTAGAATAGAATCCTAAAAATAAATCAAAAGGTACGGAAATCCTCAAAAGCCATGCCTTCCAAAAAGACTGTTACAATTCCATGAACAGGACCTTATACCACCCTCCTGTCTCTCTGTGACACCAGGCAAAGTCATTTTTAACCTTCGACAATTGTAGAGCTGGAAAATGGCAGCTCATTTCCATTTTAATTAGCATCTCTATGATTGTTATTGTTGGAATTGTTGGTGACGGTGGCTGACTTGGATTCTCTCACTCTGCCACCACTGGTGACTGGCCCAAGGTCACCTTCTGAGGCTGGGACCCCAGGCCTGGTCCCACCTAACCGTGACACTGTGCTAAGGACTCGTGAGGTCAAACGTCTCCCCAGGTAAGATCAGCTACCGTAGTTCCCTTTCTTCGATGATACTAAGCTTATTCACCTGTGTAAAAAACCACTCTCGTCCCATGGACATTTGACAACTATACTGAACCAGGGTCCACACATCATCCCAAGTCTTCCCGGGCTCGGCCCAACTGACAACCATTAGCAATGACACAGTGCCTTCCTGTTACACGGGAAAGAATTTCAACCAGCTTCACCTCACCCCTCTGGAGAGCACTCAGGAACCCTGCAATTTGTGTGAACCTTGCCTGGGAAATATTGGATAAGCCAAAGAAACGATCCTAGGGGCAGTGGTGTGGGGCCAACAGTCCAGGCCAGTGAAAACGGCACAGCTCACACAAGGGCCCATTCTATCCGCACATCTGTTCCTTCACTTACAGGAGGGTGAGCGAAAAGTCAATGTGTTCTCTTCATGCAGAAATGTTTCCGTTTCTGGAAATAACTCACAACCAGACAGCTCTGTGACAACACAGTGCCTAAGTGCACCAGCAGGCCAGCGGCTGTCCATCACGGCTCCTGCTCAGGGGCCAGAGGAAATGGGCCACGCCCTGCACCCGGGGAAGAAGCAGCACCTCAAAGGCGGACGCCCTGGAAGCCAGAGCAGCAAGAGCCCTGAGCTGCGTGGGGAGGGACCCAGGGCTGAGGACTTCTCTGTCTTCAAGGCACCTGCTTGCCTGGGAACTGCTGCTGCAGAAAAGCGCCGCAGGATCATAAACCAGCTCTGTGCCTGCTTCAGGGCTCACTCTGCAACTTGGAGCGATCATGTGCTTGATTCAGCTCAGGTTCGGGAGATGGATAGGATTTTCCCACAAATCACTTGATTAGTATGAGAAATCTACATTCCTGCTCTTCTAAGCACTGCAGGGATTTTTGGTTCCCTTTAAATCTCTCTTAATATTATGGTCCTTGAAGTTCTCAGAGTTCTCTCCCCAGAATTTTTTTTGAAGGTGCAACTCTATTTGGCAACCTTACTTTGTTCCTTTCTATTGTCTTTTTTCCAAAGAATGCAAAATCCTTGACTAGACATATGCTTGAGGAGAATGTGCTTGGGCGTGGACTGCAAAAGCAGGGATTCTGACCTGGCTCTAACCACGCCAGGACCTCCCTGGCACAAGTGCATGTAGTAACCTGTGCCCGCAACCACCAGGCTGGCTCCTTCTTCAAGAGAGACTGTGCCCTCCCACTGCCATAACCCTTTCTCACCACAGGCCTTGGAACACCTCGGAAAATGCACTGAGTGCCTCCAACCCAGTGCCATGTACTCCCAAGAACAAGCCTGCGATAGGCCTGAGCAGCTGGAGCCGGGGAAGCTGAGGTCAGCGAGGCTCGTGAAATACCTCGGGGCAGGTAAACCGGGCACCACATCTCTGTGCTTCCTGTTCCGTATGGAACTCGGAAAGACCTCCCAAGAATAAGACGGGGGTGAGCCCCCACAGCTCAGTCCCGAGCCACAAACTCCTCGCTGTCGGCATCGCCACGCGTGCACCCCAGGCCTGAGGGGCAGAGTGCTGGCCCCATGAAGACACTCTTCTCCTGAACTCCGGTGGGCCTCGCGCCGAGCGTGTGTCCTGCCCGTGTCCGCCGCTGCCTGAGGCTGGCCCTCTCCTGGCCACGCAGACAGCACCGTGGCGGGGCTGGGTCCTGACATCTTCCAGGGCCCCCGAGTGCCGCCGCCAGCACCCGCGGTGCCCGTCCTGCGGTGTGCACACGCTCTGCACGACGGCCTGTCCGGTGTCCTGCGGCGGGACGGCCTCGGCTGTTCCCGTCCAAAGCCCACGCCCCTCTCCCTGCCCTGCTCCCCACTCTCCCTCTGCTTCCTCTACAGACATCTAAGTGGAACACAGCGACGTGCCGTCTTCCTAGCTCACACCACCGTTCCCCTCCCAGCCGCAGCAGCTTCTCGGCCACCCTCCGACCTCCCTGCCTCCTGGGTATCAGCCAGAGGGCCAGCGAAGGGCCCAGCCGCTTCTCTGAGTTCCAGCCTTTCCTCGCATAAGCTCCATCTCTCCCCAGGACCATTTCTTAAGGTAAAATTCAAAAACTTGAGCTTCGTTTTACTCCCTCGTGCCCCCTGAGAAGACGTTATTGCTAAAAACCTCAGGGAAGAGCTGACTACAGGGGTCTCCCTCAGCCTGCGCCAAGCCTGGCCGGCGGGCCCTGCGGCTCTCCCTCCTGTCTGATTTCTAGAAGGGTCTCGAGTAACTTTGGGAAGAGGATTCTGTCTCTGAAATTCCCTTGTACCAAGCCCCTCCGGCAGGCGCGCCGGCCCTGCAAGAATGCCCATGCATGCCCTCAGCAGGCCGCACTAGCTCAGCCCTGACTGCTCAGCTCTCACGGCCGCTTCTCCAGGGAGAGAAATGGCAGCAGTCTTTTCCTTCTGATTTGGAGAGTGAGAACCCTTCCGCCGCTGCCGCTGTCGCCGTCCCTCTCCCTTGAGGGGCCATCTGCCTCTGCGGCTGCCTGGCCAGGGGCCTCCTCTCTTTTCTGGGGCCTCCTGATGTTCTTCGCTACATCATGAGAAAACGAAGCCCCGGGGGAGCCCCCAGCCTGCCCCGTCCGCTCCGGCTGAGGGCGGCGCCTGCACCCCTCCGCTGCGTCCTTTCTACCCACGCTGCTACTTTCCCCACTCTGGTGGGAACTACTGCAAAGCCTGGACCACCACATCTGGCTCCTTAGGAAGACATTTGCAAACAACCTTCCCCTGGACCTATAAATGCTGCAGTCTGGCCCTCGGGCCCAGTCTTTCTGCCTCCCTGGACCTACACTGGGTCCCTCCCTTAGCCCTGTGAGCTTAAATGCCACTGCGCACTGGTCACCCCGAAGTTCTTCCCTGGCCAGACATCCCAGACCCGCGACGCACACATCCGGGAGACAGGTCTCCTCCACGCCCCCAGCCCCCAGGACAAAGCCCCACGTGCTCCTGCTCACGCCAAAGCCTTGCCGTCCTCTCCCAAGCCGCGTGCCAGCCATCGCAGCGCCTGCTGGCTCCCCTTCGACCCACATCCAGCGCTCGTCCGCTCCTCTCCCTCCTCAGTCTGCCCCAGGACCTGTCGCAGGGCCGGCCTCCGCCTGCAGGCGGCTCCCGCACGGCAGACAGGCCGCCCCGACGTCACAGGCCGCTCTGGCTGCTGCTCTTCCTGACGTCGCGAGCGACGCCGACTCCAGGCTTCTCCAGCCCGGCCCGGCCCCACATTCGCTCGTGGCCCACAGACCCTCGGCCAGGTCGCCGCCTGAGTGCTGCCGTGGCCGGGGCACCCCTCCAGACTCGGCCGGGAGCCCTGCTGAGCCTCACCTTGGCCGTGTGCGGCGGCCCTCTCACGGGCTTCCCGCTCGTGTGCCAGCGGGCCCCGCTGGGGTCCAGCCTCGGAGCGGACGGCACGTGGGCCCGTCACGTTCACTGCTGGGCTCTCAACGTGTAGAAATGTGCCTGTCCACTCGCAATAAATGGAGCAGAACGAGATGAACACAGGAACCGTCGGAGGCCCACACCCTGCACGGCAAACAGAGATGTGGGACAGAAGCGCGCTGTCGGCCTCAGGGAGAAATCCAAAGCAGAGGCGTATCGCGAGACTCACACCGCCCGGGAGGCGGCGGGCTCCCCTGCCAACCCGCCAGGGCCTGCAGCAAAGGAACGGCACGGCCGGCACGCACTGCGGGCGCCCCAGTGACCAGAGCAGGCAGGGCAGAGAAGGGGTGGCCTGGAGGCACACAGAGCAATGCCCAGCCTCTCCCCATCTCCACGGACAGCCAGAGTCCTGGCCACAGAGCCACGCAGGCGGCCGGGTTGGGGATCGACCGCTCACTGTGGCCCCGCCCAAGTGCTGGCCTCTGTCTGCCTGGGCAGTGACAGTGATGAACCAGTTTTTAAGAATCCAAAACCAGCCGGGCGTGGTGGCTCACCCTGTCATCCCAACACTCAGGAGGCAGAGGCAGGAGGATTGCCGAGTTCCAGGCTTGCCTGGGCTATAGAGTGAGCTCAGTACCAGCCTGGGCTACAAAGCGAGACCCTGTCTCAAAAAAAAAACAAACAAAACAAAACAAGACAAGACAAAAAAAACAAAACAAAAAAAGAATCCAAAAACAAAGGTAGGCCTGGTTCTCTCCCTGTCTCTTTCTCCTTTCCTCCCTCCTACCCTCCTCCCTTTTTGTTTTTCTCCTTTTTTTCCTTCTTTCTTATCTGTGTTTTGGCACATTTAAATATCAACAACATGCAACTTTAAAACAGGATTATGGTCATTTAAGGCCGCTGGATATCTCGAGTCCTTCCTCTTGCTCAGTGTACGCTAAATCCAGAACGTGCAGGGCAGTCACACTTTCCATAGGAGCAGAACCCAGAGGGACGGCAGCGCAGGAACCCTAGGCCCACGCCGCAGCTCCGCGGCCTCCGGTCTCTCCCTCCTTCACTCCTCTCACGGCCTCCGGACCCCGGTCTGGGGAGCGGGAAGAACTTCTGTTAGAGAGGGAGGCCGGAAGGGTGGGGCTCTCCACATCATCCCCGACGCGGCCCCACAACCCAGCAACAGCAAGAACCGACCATGCTGGTTTGGGCTGCACGCGTCCACGGGGCTGAGTGTCCTTCCTGCTGCCCAGACGGCCAACACGCTAGTGTTCAGAGCGCCTGCGGTGACTCTCGCCTTCAGCAGTGCCACTGTCCTCAGAACCAGCGTCCAGCAGAGGTCCTGGGGCCCAGAGTCCCTGTGTGTGACTGTGCGGCTCCCCAGGAGCTGCCCGGGCCACATGGGATGTGCTCCACCCCTGCTTTGCCCGGGACACACAGGGCGACGGGAAGTCCTTGCCGACCAGGGCCGGGCAACATGTGCAGACGAAACTCCGGCCCACTCACACTGACGCCTACACCTGCTGCCCTTAGAAGCAGAGTGCCTCTCCCTCTGGGTGTCCACTTCCTCCTCTGGAGGCGGGGAAAACAACACCAGCCCCCTCTGAGGCTTCCAAATACAAACACCACACACACTTTGAGTTATTATTAAAATAAATAGAGCATCAAATCACCCATGCAATCCGCACTGCTCCTCGTCCCGCCCTATCTCACAGCAGGCCCGGCCACTTTCCCCAATTAAGCCTGCAGAAGCCCCAAGGGTGTGCCCATCAGAGCTGCCACCTGCCCTGCTGCGGAAAGGCGCCCCAGAGCCCCATGTGGCCCCGCACGCATCACGGAGCCAGCCAGCTGTGACTTCCACCCGGGGCAGGCTGTCTCAGACTGCCCTGAGTTTATGCAACAAAGAGAACCCCAGCAGGAAGCAACTGCATTCCGGAAAAGCAGTAACAAATGAGGCGCTTGCTGGGAGGCCGCACTGTGGGCTGTCCGAGGGAGCCCGCAGCACCCCGGCCTGCTCTGGACGGACAGCAATCAGCCTGCCGAGTTCACCTGCATTAGCGAGGAAGGGCCAACTTCACGCCCTCGGCTGGAAACCTGCCAGCCCCTCTAAGCCGAGGGGCCCGTGAGGTGCCCGCCCTGCAAAGGCATGGCGTCTGGAGCGATGTCCTCATTCCCGCGCCCAGGGACGCCGCTCGCCAGCTGGGAGACCCTGGTCGAGTCCCAGCTTCTCTGAGCCTCGACTTCCTGCGCTGAAATGAGCGATGTTGAGGGAACACGGAACCGCGCCCCAGAAGTGGTGGGGGCTGGCACTGAAGGGACGTCCAAGGGCGAGCGGGGGTGAGAAGAGGGAGGAGGAAGGGTGCCACCCGGGGACCTCGCCGAGGGCCTCACGGGCACCTCATCGTTCTCACACTTACCGAGTCCCACCAACTTAGCGGACAGCGCGCCTGGCCCTCTGTTCCACGCAGTCCCAGCTTCAACACTGGTGGCTGAAACGACTCATTTAAAAAGCGTATTTTCTGACGTGCACAATAATGAAGGAAATTTGGGGAATACAAGGAGTTTAGAGGAATTAAAAATTACGTGTTTTCTAAAACCCAGTGGCAACCACTACAAAGTATTATGCTCTATTTTTCAGGGCCACATATATCTTTGATTTTAACCACGATTACACCCTATTTACTTTTAAATCTACTTAATATACATCATTAGGATGTTCATATATTCTTATATATTATTCAATGTAGTCTTAATAGCTTCCTTGATTTCCACTTATGGATATTAGATTTAATTAATGCCCCCATGTGATGTTTTGTTATAATGAATAATGCTGAAAGGAATGTCCTTGATTAGAACTATTTTGCACATCTCTGATTATTTCCTTAGGATAACTTCCAAAAAGAGGAACTGCTTAGTGGTTCAAAGAGTATACATTTTTGAGATATGTCTCCGATGTTTGCAAATACCTTCCTACCAGCTGGCCTCACAATGTCCGTCCCCAGCAACACCTTTCACAACATGAGAAGGGATATATTCTTCATTTATGCCCATCCATTAGGTAGATAAAGTATTCTGGTTTTGATGGCACATGTGAACGACAAGTGAGGTGAGCCACTGTTACACACTGTCCCCGTTATTTCTCTGGCACAGACCTGAGCTCCCTAGTCGCAGCCTTCGCTCCCTCCCCGTCACAGAGAAGGCTGACTCCTGTGACTACACCAAGGGAAAGGCAGCCTTTGATGACCTGGCTCCCGCGTTCACAATCCCTGCCGTTAGAGCATTAATTCTAATGTTTCACTTATATCCTCTTCCTGTCGTTTAAACCCACTTGCTCTCATCCTGCCTTCAGTGCAGACGCTGCTCCCTGCTCGGACTGTGTGACCTTCCCCGTCAGCTGTCAGCCCGTCCTCTGGGATGAACAATTCCTCTTCACTGGTGCCTGATCTAGTGTGACTTACGAAGTAAGAGCGTCACCCTCAGACGCTGTCCCTGCTGCCCCTACCGCTATGTCTTCCTCGAGGCTGGGTCCTCCTCATTTCTCACCTGGACTGCAACAGATTACTTCTGGACGGGCCTCTGTCTCCGGCTGGGCCCTGCCCTTTCGCCCTCACAAACCTCCCCTTTGCTCTCCACCTCGAGACTTCACGATGACCCAACCCGCATGCCTACGTGCGGACGTGGCCTGTCAGCCCTTCCGAAAACCCTCTGTCCTGTGGTTTGCCCCGCTGGCACGTGGTGGGCACCACAGCCCTCCCTCCCAACACACCTCATGTGCTCAGGTTCAGGGACACCAAGTCCCACGTGACTGCCAGGTCACACACCACCCCCCCCGCAAACACGGCTCCGCCCACCACGCCCATGCCACCCTCTGGGAGTGGGCTGTTACACTCAAGTCCCACTCAGGCTTTACGTTCTCCACGAGACGCGTGCCGGGACCCCACAAAGAACGGTCCCAGTGAACCCTGGCGCAGGACAGCTCTCCGGCACACCTCAGCGGGCGCCTGGCTGTCCTAGCCCGTGGGACCGCGAGGGAGGGCGTGACCCAGCTGCCCGCCAGGCGACTGCCAGGACCTGTGGCAGACACGCCCGGGCGGACCCTGCCCTGGTGCTCCCGGCGCCCTGAACGCGGGCTCTGCTGCCCTGCTTAACCCCCAGCCGCTGGCGCCCCCCAAGCCCTCTCCCGGCTCCTCCTGCCGCAGCCGCCCACCTGCGGTGTTGTTCCCGCGCAGGACGCTGCGGGAGAAGCCTCAGCTCTTCCTAGACGACGCATGGCCATGGCCGAAGGGGCGCAGAAGGCCATCATCCGCGAAGGGCCGGGCTCTCCGCGGGGCTGCACACACGCACTGACGCCGTCGGTCTGCCTGTGCCGTTCGGTGCGCCGGGAATCGGGCTTCCACTGCGGCTCCAGCACTGCCCCACTCTCTCGGCCTGAGCCCCGTCCCAGGGGCCGGCTTCGGGCCCTCGAGGGCCTGCGCCCGCCCGGCTGCCCACGCCCTCTCCCAGGCAGCCCTCTGCCCCCACGAGAGGTAGGGTGCGGGCATCCTCTGGGAGGGCCTTCCACACCCAGGGTCTCCTGCACCCGCAGCACCCAGGAGGGCTGACGCACCTACACACAAGGTTTGGATGAAGCGCTTTCCGCACTCCTCCCCCAAGTGCTCCTGTTCTGCCAACCCCTCCGCCTCCCAGCCCTAGCACACAGCCCACCACCCACCCCACCCGGCCCGGCTCGGCAACCCGCCCCGAGGACGAAGGGGTGCAGCGGAAAGCACGCCCCAAAGGCTGCACCCTTGCAGGGGTCCCTGTCCTGCCGTCTGGCTGAAGCCAGACCAGGAGCCAAGAAAAGCAGAAAGAAGAGGCGAGGCGCAAAGCAAGGAGCTGGTCCACTCCTGCCACTCGCGGCCCTCGGCCAGCCACGGCCTGTGCCCTCTGGGCCTCACTGTCACTGTGGCAGCGGGACGTGGGAGAGAGGCCCGGACCTGCGCGGCGCGGTGGCAGCCGGCACAGGGAGGGAGGCTCCCCTGGCGGCACCGGCTGTCTCCGCGCCTCCTCCCTCCACCGCACAGACTTTCAGCCACTCGCACAGCCCCCCCAGAGAGAAGGGCTCCAGAGAAGAGGGCGAGCTCTTGCGGACAGGGGCTCCCTTCCTGACGCCTCTGGCTCCTCCCCTGCGTGACACCTCCAGCCTCCCCCTTCCCTAAAGATCCTCGCGGAGCTCCACGACCTTCCCGTTTTAAAACTCTTGCTGGTGGAAAATTCTTCCTCATACCTAATCTAAGTCCATCTGCTGCAATTTCTGTCTATTTTCTCTCGTTCAATCCTTACTGGAGAACAGCTGGTCGCATATAACATCCCCTCCTAAACCGAAACCCGCTCTGACATCACCCTCAGCTTTCCTTCTAGCAGGAGACCCAGGGCTCCTCTGACCGCCCGGGGCCCTGTCTGCCGAGACCACCGGCCGCCGTGGCGCACCCTGAGGATGCTCTGCGTGCCACGTCCTCCTGGACCTGTGGCGTCCACGACACATGGAACGCTCTGTGGCCAGATCTGGAGAGAAGGTCGGAACAGAAGGGGACCGAAGGGAACACAGTCTACGCCCTCCGCTTTACACAGGAGGAAGCTGAAAGCCAAAAAAGGCAAGGAAGCAAAGTGCTCAAGGTCAAATCCAAGGGGAAGGCGCCAGCCACCGAACCCCTCCTACGGCCACAACACTGAGCAGCCTCCGCCCACCCTCAACTGGAGCGGAGCAGCCGGAAGGGACCAGCAAAGGGACAGTGTTCTGTGCTGTCCTGACAGATTCCTCTTCCTGTGCCCGTGGTCGATGCCTGAATTTCCACCCTGCCCACCTGTGACTTCCACTAAGAACTCACGCAGCAGGCTGAGAACGTAGCTGTGAGGTACAGGGCTTGTCAGGCATTTGCGAGTCTCCAGGTTCCATCCCCAACGTCACAGAAACAAAGAAGGAAATAAAGAAGAAACCTCAAATACTTCTGTCATGGGCAACAGTATTACCAATATTAACCTTCATACCTTCCTATAAGTAAGTAATTTGATATTTGATCTTTTCCAACTATTGACAGACTCAGGGGGAGAAGAGAACAAAGAACAAAGAAGCCAGAGTGACAGACAAACTCACTGTCTGCTCGTGTTTACAAGGTCAGCCCTGGCTGCATGCAGCATGCAGCCTGCAGCCCGCGGGCTCGGACTGGCGGGGACCCCGGGCACAGAGAACACCATGCTCAGAGGCATCAGCAGGCTGCCCACAGCTCAGCAATACCCCGGGTGCTCCTTCCAGGCCTGCAGCGGAACTGAACTCGGGAGAAGATTACCTCACTCTCCCACTGGGCATCTCCCGTGAATGCAGATATTCCGGCGGTGCAAGGCACCCTGCCTACCTCTTTCCAGTGAGAGCAGAGCGGGGCATGTAAAACCGAGCTCCACCCGGGATGCCCTTCCGTGGCAGGAAGACCTGAAGGGAAGGAGAAAAGAGGTGGATACCTGCCTATCAGACTGAGTAATAACAGTATTATTCAGTTACCTGCTTCAAGGTGAAATCGCCCCCCAGGGGGAGAAAGGAGGAGCCTGTGAATGTCAGGAAGAGTGAGTCGCATCAACTATTTACTCAGGATTTTGCCCATGAAGTTTTCGTAAATGAACAAAGGAGGAGGCAAGAAGAGAATGTGGTGAATAGATAGATACTCAAAGAACCTGGACTCCAAAGCACCCTTCTCCCTACTTGGAATAAACAGGGGCACATCGTGCTCCAACCCTGTCAACTTTGGGGGTGTTCTTGGCTGCTCCAACCTCCTGACGACCACCCCTGACAGCTGGTAAACCCACACACCTAGGGAAGGAAGAGAACGCACTGTGACAGCGTCTACCAAATTACCTAACCCAATGAATGTACTTATTTGATTTCCCCAAAACCACAAAATTAAATTTAAAAATAGAAGACAAAGGCAAATCTGACCAAAAAAATGTTTAATATGTTTTCAATCCCATTTCAGGGTCGAGTTTTCTTTAACAGTGAAATTGTCACAAAATGGCAAGCTCAAAGCAGGCTGCCACAGAGGTTACTTACTGATGTGTCTGTGATGAGAAGGGTTAACAGGGAGGACGGCCGGGACGACGGTCAGGAAAGCAAAGGTGGGGCCTATACTAGCCAAGTAAGTCACACTGGGTCGAGAAGGGCAAAGAGATGCGGTCCTCCACGCCACCGCAGGCACGCCAGAGGTCCGGGAGCCCGCGGGAGAGAACTCGCCAGAGTCCGGATGGCGCTATCCAGGGTCCTGGCTAAAGCCACCAGGCCTGGGGCAGGGGCAGGTGCCGGATCTCGGGTCCTGAGCGTCAGCCGGCCCTGCCCGTGCACGCAGGCTCCCGGGGCTCATCAGTCCAGCACGAGTGGCCGACCTCCACTCGGACCCAGGCGGAGGCGCTGTCTCACACCCTGCCCCACGCAAGGCGAAGCTGCAGTGGTGCTGCTGTGCCTTTTGTCAATTACACTCCGGTTCCCAGATCCCTCCCCCTGTTAGCTTATGTTGTTATTTTAATGATCTCTGTTCCAAATGGGGAAATACAAGGAAAAAGGAGGAGGACTCGGAGGCAGAGGGAGGAGCCAGGCACTCCAGTGAGTCCCACTTGGACTTTCCAGAGCTGCCTGGGCTCCCTCCCCCACCAGCCTTTCCCCTCTGGGCATGAGTCACCATTCAGAAGCTGTTTTAAATGCCTTACTTTTAGTGTTCTCTGTCCCAACAGAAACCCAGAAGATTACCAACACTGAAAGGGCGCCCAGTGCACCCCCGGTCCTGGTCCTAGACACCCCCGACGCAGAAGCACTTCCTAACGCACTGCTGTCTTCATGAAAAGCAAAGTGCCTGCTCACAAGATGCCCACGGGCTGGGTGCTGCCCTGCTGGTCCCCAGGGCCTCACTAGAAAGGCGACTACGGACGAAGGCGTATACCCAGCCTGCCTGCCAGCCAAGCGAAGTTCAGTTTCCACTCCCAGCCCTGCAGCCAGAGGGACCATGGTGTGAAGGGCTGCGAGTCTGCCTGTCGCCTGCCGGGACAGCATCTCGGAGGAGAAGGCTGACTGCATCCCGACCAGCGACAGCAAGAAGCCAGGCACCTGTTCTTATGAACCACACTAAGAAGAGCTTCCATAATAACAGCCCACAGCCAAAATAGCTACCTAAAGGAGGTGGAGGAGGACCTGTTGTGTGTGGTGGCAACAAGAAATAAGAACTAAAAAGTGAAGGCAGAGCCAGAGAACCCAGACTGCCATCTGCACCCTCGCGGGAAGGTGTCACCGGGGAGGGGTGTTACAGGAAAGTCCCTCCCAGAGCGTTCGCCCCAGCCAGGAGTGCCCAGCTGCAGGAGGCAGAGGAAATCCACCTGTGCCACCCCACGCCAAGGCCTCCCGGCCTGGGGACACCAGCCAGAGACGGGCAGCCCCGAGTATGTAGGAGGGACAGCGCACCACACACCTGCTGACGTGTGCGGCACGGAAACAGAAGGTGCTTGCGGAAGACAGGGAGGATGTGCAAGGCCCCGCGCACCGCTGTCTCCCCCGGGGACCACGGCTCTCCAGAGGCCACCCAGCTCACACTGCCTGTGGCAGAAACCGGGGAGAGGGATCCCCGGGACCAGACGCGGGCGTCCCGCCATGGGAAGCCCTTCGGGCCCACAGCGGAGAGTGCCCCGAGGCGCTGCTCGGCCGGGCCTGCCGCAACGAGCTTTTCTTCTCCAGGAACAGTCAGCAGAAGCAGTGTGGACGCGGCTTGCACTCCACCGCTGTGCCACACGTGGCCCTGCGCACCTGGACGGAGGAGCACCTGGCCCCCGGCTCCGGCCCCCGGGGCTCCAGGTGACTCCAGCACAGGGTAAGATTTAGCTCCGTCGCCGTTTCTGCAGGACACACCGAAGCTGGGGAAGCTTGCGGAGTTCGGGGGAGCGCGCCAGGGAGGTGGCTTCTCTGCCTCCTCACGCTCCCTTCAGTTTCTCCGCAAGGTGTGCGGCACCCTGCGCCCACCGGGTCACACGGGACGGGCCCCGAGCCCCGAGGAATCTCGTCCCCCACCGTGCAAGATGGAGTATAGGGTGGGCACTGGGTAGGAGGGAGCCGGAGGAGAAGTTTGAGGAGGGCCCCGAGCTGAAGGTCACCGTGGCCTGGGGAGGCAGGGCACGGTAATGTAGACGGGCAGACCCCGTGGTGGAGACCCGACCGCCAGCCAGGCTTCTCACGCCCAGAGCCCCAGTGATGGGTCCCCGCAACATCCTGAGGGCTGGGAAACAGCGCTCGGCACCCCGGGTCCACCTTCCTAGCCAGCTAACTGCAGCCTACACCCCAACAGCGCGGAAAACCAGACGGATTCGGACAGACCCGAGCACAGCTAATGAAGAGTAGTAAACAACCCCCGTCACTGGCAAGCGCAGAAGTTTCCAAATTGTTGGCTTGTTTTCCTCCCAACAAAAGGCTGCGAATCCCCACCTTCGTCACATTCCCTCCCTAAACTTTTCTTTCTGCAACCCTCCGCCCCTGCGAACCCGCCAGCCAGCGGGGAGGAGGAACCAGCGCGAGCAGCCCCGGGGACGCGGGCAGCGGGAGAGCGGTACCTTTCCCGGAGCGCCGAGGGCTGCGGTCCAGAGGCCGATGCCCTGCCGAGAGGGGGCAGGATGCGTCCGAGGGAGCACGCCGAGGATTCCGCGTTCCCGGCTCTGCGACCAGACCTCCCGGCAGCTCGGACCAACTGTGCTAGCGAGGCACTTAGCAATTATCTGCTGCCGCCGAAGCCCCGCCCTCTGCTCCCGCGATTGGCTCTCGGCTGCCGGGCAGGTCTGCATTGGTCTCCGCCGACCTCACTCACTGCTTCGGTCCTACTATTATCTAAGCCATCAAAGGAAATAATTCCATGTTTCATTGACAACCTGTAAAGCTCTTCTCCGGCCCAGTGTGGGGGCAGAACTGGGAGTCTGGGGGAGGGCGGGAGGCAGCCGGAGAGGGGAGGGGGGAGAAGGGAGAGAGAGAGCTATCAAGCAATCAGATTCTCTCTCCAGCATTTTAACTTCCACAAAACAGAGCCCATAGCAACAATTTCCTGGCCTTACTGGTAAACGTTCCGGAGGGCAGACAGAATTACAACCGCGGGGTTTCTGCGGGCGGCAGACAGGCTCTGGGAAGCGGAGCGAGGCCGAGGGCTGGAGGGACAGTGGTCTTCACACTCTGGAGGGCACGTGAAGGTCACTTTAAATTGTCTGGGGACACGCTGTGCGCCTTCGCTGGGTTTACCTGCCGCTCCTCCCCGCGAGGCCGGTGAACGCCCCTTCCCTGGATAACCTTTGCCCTGTCTGGAGTCTGAGCAGCGGCTCTTAAGGTCCGTAAAAGTAGGGCTTCTCGCCGGCCCCCGGCATTCCAACCGAAGCCCCGCGCGGCTTCCGCCCGGGCTTCTCTTCACTGCTCAGACTCCCTCTCGGCACGAGCAGCCCACCGCCGGGCCCGGGGACGGCTTCACTTTCCTGGTCTGTCAAGGAACCTCGGCGCAAGTTTGGACTCTTCCCACCAGGTCTACATACCTGTTTGTCACATAGAAAGAACATGACTTGGGAGCAGGATCGGTTAAGTAACAAATAATAATGGCTTTGAAAGACCTTTAAAAGCTGTGAGTGTCGTTCAGCGCCGCAGCCCCTGCCCGCCACACACTAGACCTTGGGTTCCGACCCCAGGCCTAGACAAAGACAAAGGGCAGAGACGAGAAAAAGCAAATCAGGTGTCAGATTAGCCAACAATTAGCTCTCCAAGCTGCCCGCCCTGGGATGCCTGGCCTCACGAGGCGGCAGCTCCGGCCCTGCCCGTGCCCAGGGCCTGAGCCCCTGCAGCCCTTGACGTCTGCACACCTGGCAGCAAGGGGGGCCCCACCCCCCGGCGCCTGAGCTCCTGCTCTCCTGGCCGCGTCCGGCTTCCCATGATGAGCTCCGAGCTCTGCAGACCGACGGGCCAGGGGCGTCCCCGTCGCGCCACGGCAGCACCCGGCCCCTGCGCACAGCCCGGCGCGCTCGGCTCGGAGCACAGCGCCCGCCTGCACCGCTGCGGCCCCAGGGCTCCGTCACCACCGTGGGGTCCTCCCTCTCCGTCCCTCAGGCATCTGAAGGAAGTGAAGAGATGTGGGCTGCACGTTTCTCTCACAGGGCATCACCTCAAAAGGTTCGCTCATTTCCATAAGCTTCCCAAATACTAGTATGGCCAGAAGGAGAGCGACCATATGTTAGGATCGAAAACTAGGACAAAGCGTGGAGCAAGACATGCTTTTTCTACAGCACTCATCTCGGGGAAATTCTTACAAAACCGCAACGGCGAAACTAACCTCACCGATGCATTTAGAAGTGACTCTGGCCTAGAAATCCCAGTATGTTCGGTCACGGTTTAAAAAACCTAAACAGCACTTTTATAATTTAAGCAACGTGACGTCCACTTTCAAGGGACATTTTGTGCCTTCAAATTATCCCCCTTCCAACCAAGTAAAATTAAGAGAAATAAACTAATCATAAGAACTTTCTTGAGCATCTGTCCAAAAGTTCAGTTGCCACCGAAGGAAAACAGAAAACACAAGTGATTTTCTAAAATGCCCTGTCTAAAACAGCATATTCTTCCTTAGGCTTAGATTCTGGCTTTTGACAGTGAGATGGGGGGAGACGGGGGAGGGAGGGAGGGAGGGAGGGAGAGAGAGAGAGAGAGAGAGAGAGAGAGACAGTTGTTTGCCACTGCTTTGTAAACTGACTGGTTTAAAAATACCATCTTTGAGAGAAGGGTCACCCCTTTGGATCCCATAGATCAACTGTTTAATTCTGAAAGTTAGAGGACTCATATGAAGTATAGATCCCACCAGTACTTGCACTTGTATTAAATGTTTCAGCTCCATACAATTTAAACTCTTTGAGCTATAAAGTGTACTAAATTCCACTTGCAGGCGGTGCTCCACCAAAGTGGCCCATTTTGATTCAGCAGTTTCAATGCACTGGTGGCCTGCAAGGCTTCTGGAGTTCCCGTTCCATTCTGAGCTGCATAATTAAGGAAGGAATGGACTTCCTCAGTCAAACAAAAATTGAACAGCAGCCTCCCGAGCCACAGTTTTTCCACTCAGGAGCAGACACTACCACGACCTACTGTGGGAGGCTGGAGCGATCTTAAATTTTACCCGTCTGTTTACACCATTTTCTCAGTTATCATTTATTTATGCCAAATTCTGTTCCTAAATGGGAAAAGAGGAGAATAAATCCAGGCAATGCCAAGAAAGAAAGAAATGTGTGAAAACAGGAAAAAAAATAAGGATGACTTCAACACTACATGGCTGCTGATTGACTTTAGTCACCCAATACCATCCTAGTGAAAACACGGTTTTAGCAGGATCTCTTTTTAAAAATCATATTCACTTTGAATAAATAGCAGGTTTTCCAATAAATTCAACTAGCACAGCTTTCTAAGTAGATAAATGCGGAGAAACATAGCTTTCCATTCTAGCCAATGGCTGTTGGGAAACTATGTAATTAAATTCCCTCCCTAACCCACTCTCCAAATCAAACCTGTGGAGTCAGTGACATTTTGACAGAGGGCAAAAGAAGACCGTGGCTGCCAGGGGTGCCAGTCACCGGGAACCACTCTTAATGATTTCATTAATTACTAATGAGTCTTCAGAAAGTTGCTGCTATCTACACAGGGCTGCCTGAGGTTTCAAGACACACAGGGATAGTTTGTCACTTAGAATACTCTGCTGAAGAGGAGCAGGTGCTGCTGCTCCCCGAGGTCATGACTGTATGTACTTGTGAGCCAGCACTGTAAGTAAGCGGAAAAGGAGGAAGACGGAGATTTGCAAGACTAAGTCGCCCATCTAAATTCTCTTTAGATTGATTAGATCCGTCCCAAGGAATATGGAGCTGCACACTGTCACAAGACATTGTCCAGCAATGTACCAGGTGGCAGGAGTTGGAGAACTGAATCGGGGAGGTCACTGTGGCCCGAAACGCCCTCCTAGGAGGAAGCTCCACCCCACCCGCTCTTGGAACTCCTGCCAGCAGCCGGGACCTGACACAGGTCCTTGAAAGAACCCACCGACCACGTGTACAATACCCGCCTCGTGTCATCACGTTTACAGAACAGCGCGCCAACACTTCTGGAGGCGTGTGGAGCGAATGTCCACAAAGCAGCACTCAAAGGACATCACACACGTCACTGGGTATTAACTATCATAATTAGAAAGGCAATGATGCCTTGGAGTAAGTAATATAAATGTGATAATTAGCCACCGGGTTCTACTCAACCAGATCAGCTCCCGGAGTGGGACCCAAAGGTGTTCAGCAGAACATAAAGGTGCTCCAGGCAAGGGGCAGAGCTGCAAGGAAGGGTGCTCCCTCCCCGTCCCCAAGGGAGCAGGCAAAATGCCCACCGATGTTCACCACCCCCACGCTGCAGGGGGTGCAGACGCCACCCAAATGCCCAAGTGTGCACACTCAGCCACCCAGAATGTGCAAATGCTGCATTACACTGCAGAACACACTCATGCTTATTTACTGCAGGAGTTACTTGCCTGACACTCACCTTCCAGAAAGGGGCTCCATCATACTGTGGAACCTGAGGTCTGCGAAACACAGACTGAGCGCCCCCGTCTGCCCTCTCCCTGACTGGCTGGCTGAAATCTGCCTGGCCCGGCCGTCCAGCGTGCTCCGCTCCCGTCTCCAGTGCTCAGGCCCATCGCAGCCCCGCAGGCCACACATCCAGGTGTCCCCCAAGCCTGGCTTCCACCCGCCTTCTCCTGGAGACTGCCACCTGCAGCCTGGGCGCTGCTCCCCCGCCCAGCTCCTGGCCACCAAACCACTTCACTCTACCCTGCACCACTCAGGTTAGACTCAAATGCAATCTCGCGTGTGTTTCCAGTATTATTTCCATGTGGCCCACACACTCCCGTTCAGAGTGACGCCCACAGCATGCAGGCTCTCGCGGACGCACACCCGGAAAGCCCTAAAGCAAAGGGCTCAAAGAGGATGGATCTCCGTCTTTAGGGCTGGAGGCAATGGACTCCTTCCACAAAAGGAAAACAAAGTGGGACATTTGGGCCTGTTCAAAATGATCTGGGGCAACGAAAGGCCGGGTCTTTGCCCCTCTGGCCACCCGCGTACTGGCCTCTCGCCTTGGAAGGGAAAGCCGCGAGCATCTCGGTGCTGCCAGGCTGGCTTCCCTTTCAGACTCACCTAGGGAAGTGCTAAGCAGATGCAGGGAGACAGGGGCTGTCACAGGCCGCGGGAAGTGGCTCGCCCCAGTGCTCAGAGCGAGGGCATCTGTCCTCACGGCGGTGAAAACGGGTGCCGGGGCCCAGTCGGGGAGCACCTGGGGGGGCTGAGGGCTGCCCTGAAAAGCACCGTAAGAGAAGGAATGGTGTCCCGGCCACTTCTCTCAGAGGCCACCGTTCGCCTCGAGGGCGACCCACGAAACAAACACAGCAGCCGGCTCTCGGAGCCTTCCTGCTCCTCGCGGCTCGGACCGGCTCATGGCAAGTGCGTCCGGGCTGACGAGGCCCCGCAGCAGCCCCGCCCGTCACCCGCAGCAGCACAGGGGCGCCCGGGTGGGGGCGGGGCGCCGGCCCGTCGCCCCTGCAGACGCGTCCCAGAGCCTCGTCCCGTCCCGAGGGGTGAGCAGAGCTCCTTCCGAGGCCGGCGCCCCGCCCTCGGGCTCTGCTCTCCCCTCGGAGCTGCTCGGGCCCTGACTCCGCCTCCCCGCCCTGGCGTTCGTCTCTCGCCTCCTCCCTCGGTACAACTCTCACGTTCTTTCCCTATTCTCAGAATTAAATCTTCATCACAAGCCTTCCTAGGGCAGCTTCTTCCTCTTGGACCTCGACCTGTGCTGATCGGCGAGCCAGCGAACGGAAGGGGACGTGAAGATCGAACCACGCGAGGGAAGAAAATTCCCAGCTCTTCTCTAAAATCGAAAGGAGAAACCAGTGGAACAGCACATGGCTTGTTTTTTAAAGATTTTAAACTAAAAGGTGTTTACGAGGGCAGAGTGACATAAAGTCATCGCATAATGCTTTTATTGAGCACTGTATCGATTTTTCTCAAGAGTTGGGTCGGAAGATTATTCTCAGGGAACCTCAGCCAGTGACTGCGCCGCGCTGAAATTCATTACAATCGGCTCCGTTTCTAATCACGCAGTGTGAGTGCCCACGGGGTTGTGGGATCACACGGGCGTGCACGCTGGGAAGGAAAGAATGACAGGCCGACGTGTTGGCCTAAACCTTCTTAGCATCAGTGTTACGAACTGTCTGAATGACGGAGTTGGAGAATCCAGCTCTGCTTTTCGGCTCTCTGAGAACCGTTAAGCAGGGCTTAAGCTCCGAAGGAAAGCTCTGAAACGGACACAAGCTCCTTAAGACAGTCCGCAGAGCCCAGGACACCGACGAGCTGCGAAGCACAGATGTGTCCGTGTATTTATAGCATCGCCATGCCGGCATGGGGGTGGCCTTTCATCTTTTCTCCAGCTCTCAAAGCGCTGTTGGGTTTCTGTGATTCACAGCGCCTATGAACTAGTGTTTCTTTCATGATGCTTCTCTCTCGTCTCCAATGAGAGCATCATTTGTGTAAGGAAATACGGTCTTTCTGCCCTTATAATGAGCACAGTGCAATGGCCCAGCCGGCAGACAGTGAGGACACACAGTGCAGATTACAGTACAGCTCACAATCAACCGCACAGAGAGACACAGTGGGAACTCTCCATCCTGACTGGTTAGGAAAATACTGAGGTAGGAAGCAAAGGTTGAGCATTTGGAGATCAGACTTGGAAAATACTGCAGGACTCCTCGCCTTGAGTGGAAGACCATAACAGAGTTTTATCGAAGACCTCTGGCCAGTAGAACACTCTAAAGCCCAGGAAGCTCAAGCAGTACCTATGATGCAAGTCAGAGAATCTAAGCACGCATATTCCTGACTCCTCAAGTGCTGGTAACACCCCAAACCCTTCCCCTGACTCCACGGCATGAGCGGGCCCACAGAGAGGTACCCCAGGGTGCCCGCGGCAGCAGGGCTTGTACAAAGTAGGTGCTCTGACATGAGCGGCGCTTCTGTCCATCTGACGTTCCTGAGGCTTTCGCAGCAGGGTGAAGGGAAGATGGAAGCGAGTGACCGTGTTCCGCGGATTCTCTGTAGTGTGGCGAGCTGTGTGAGGGGCAGCGGCTCTGGTGCTGACTCTCGCTGCTTCACTCCCTACCCGGGACAGACACTTGCTCCCTCGTGTTCAGCGCCACAAGTCTAACAGGCATGTCGGTGCCGACCCTGAGTACTGCGGGGGCACCAGCACAGGGCGGGGTGTCCACAAGTACGTAAGAAGAGTATTTTGACCTGAGTAAAATTATATGAGAACAATGCGTTGATTCTTGTACATTTATATATGGGAGTTTCCCAAATGTCTCAGTATCAAGTAAAGGCCCCTCAATTTAAATAGTCTGAAAAGTAAAGTATGATTTCTCCCTTATGAATTTTAAAATGGCACCTCTTAAAATAGTCATTGAGAGGATTTTTGGAGACCAAAGACAGTATTTGTTTAAGAATAAGTTAGTGAAAAAACTATGTCAGTGTTTTTAAGTATAATCACTAATTAAAAAGACAGTATTCTGAAAAAATGCATTCAGGAAGTCAAACAATAAATGCATTATAGCTCTTTCAATGCTTATCAAACTTATGTAAATTTGACCTGATTTATTTTCCAAACGTTTTAATATAAATTCTTTCAAATAAATGAATGCCCTTAATCAAAAATCTTCAAGTTCATGATATTATGTGGGCACTTTAGGACACATTAGTTTGGCATCAATAGCTCCTAGCTTTGAAAACACCATTGGAAACTATGAGATACAACAAGAGTGCATTGAAGAAAATTCCTTAAAAATAAATTAATAAAAAGAGTACTTTCATACTTTCATTAACAATAAAAAATAATGCAGATGAGATAATTAAACATACTACAAACAAGCTAGAAAGATGTATGTACCTAAAGTAAACCAAAACAATATTTGATTAAAACAGAAATTAACAAATTAAAATGTTAAAAGGACTAACTCATGATTTAAATGATTTGTTTGTCAAATGAAAATCCAAATATTAATAAATTAGTCAAATGTAAGAAGCACAATTATCCAAAATAAGAACAGATAAAGAAGAAATGATGTTTTAAACACGTTTTAAGATGTTTGCTTTGAGATGACTAAATTTGAAGTATTTAATATACACATTGCCTCACATGTGAAAATTTTTTGTGCTGAGAACATATATAATTTTCTCTCAGTGATTTTCAAGTATACAGTGCAGTATCAGTATCAGTATACAGTGCTAATATCATCATGTTATTCAACAGATCTCATTTCTCTTCTCCTCTCTAACTGAAATTTAGTACCCACTGACCAATGTCTCCACAACTTCCAAGCACCAACTCCTGATAAAATCTTTAAATAAAATAAGAAAAAGTATTTAATAAAAAGTATAAAACTCATGCATGTGAACCTATATATAAAGATCACAGCAAAGGCTACAATAGTTTAATGTAGAAATATAGCTAGTATTTCCATTAAAGTAAAAAACAAAATAAGTGTATCTGTTAAACCATTTTTTTGTTGTTTTGTTTTGTTTTGTTTTGTTTTTTGAGACAGGGTCTCGCTTTGTAGTTCAGGCTGGCCCTGAGCTCACTATGGTGCCCAGGCAAGCCGCGGCGAACTCAGCAATCCTCCTGTCTCTGCCTCCCAAGTGCTGGGATTACAGGCGTGAGCCACCACGCCCGGCATTGTGGTATGCGGTGTTGACTGTTGGAGGGCATGAGTCTCCACGCCCAGCATTATATGTGGTTACCGGGGATTGAACTCAGGACCTTGCACTTGCGAGGCAGGCGCCAGAACCACTGAGCCAACCCTCTGGCCCTAAACCATTTTTTTAAATATTGTTCTAGATACACTAGCTATGTAACTATGTGGAAGAAATAAGAGTTATAGATTTTAGGGGAAATTATTATTATAACTATTATTATCTCCACATGGTATTAATGTCTACATAGAAAACATAGGAGAATAAAGAATGCAAAGAAGAATTGATAAATATAGTTGAGTATAAAATAGAACAAGCTAAGTTTTCAATAAGTAAAAATAAGATTGGTGATACAATGCAAAAACAGTAACAACAAAGTAAAATATCTGAGAAGATACATCAAAATATACATCTATATGACTAAAGCTTTAAAATACAAGCAGACATGGTGGCACAGGCTGATAATCCTAACACTCTGGGTGGCTGAGGCAGGAGGACAGAAGGTTTGTGCAACTCCCCAACTTACTGAGATCCTGTTTCAAAGTAAAAATTTAAAAAGGTGGGGTCAGAGGGTGTTGGGTTTGTAGCTTGGTGGGACCCTCTTGGGTTTAATAACCAGGACACACACAAACACAAAAAAAACTTTAAAATGCAATCAAGGACAAAAAAAAAACTAATGGGTAAAATGTTATCCTCCCTTCCAAAACTTTGCAGCATTATAAAGATGTTGGTTTTCCCTAAATTAATCTAGAAAATGATGCAACCAGCAGTATTTCAGGAAGGTCCAGCTTATTTTATTCTTCATGAAACAAAATCAGTTTGTACTGGGCAGAGCGGCTGGTTTCAGATGAAGGGGAGCCGTGTACTTCAATCCACGGAATAAAGGGATCACGCAAATCAGCGAGGTGAACACATGACACAGGGGACTGAAAAGTAAAGTGTTATTAGAACATTTTACATAAAGTAAGTGCAGATTGGCTAAATATGCCAATACAATAAAAAATATTTAAAATATTCCAAATATACTATGAAGAGATTCTGTATTTAAGGGCTTAATGAAAAAGTCTTGCTCAGTATGATACAAAGTCCAAACACAAAGAGACAGATCCACATATCTATCACAACAACAAAAAAAGCTTCTATATAGTCAAGGGGGAAAAAACAAAACCCAAAACAATAAAAGATCAGAGTATGAGTAATTAAATGAGATATTTGCAACCAATATCACTACTACTTGCAATACTATTCATTATGTGGTATATATATATATATATATATATATATATATATATCTCACGAATTTCTTGTAAATCAATAGTAAAAATCATCAATATTGTATAGGAAAATGAACCAAAGAGAGGAACAGAATGTTAATTTCTATAAAATTCAAGTGTATAAGGCCGGGCATGGTGGCTCACGCCTGTAATCCCAGCACTCGGGAGGCAGAGGCAGGAGGATTGCTGAGTTCAAGGCTTGCCTGGACTACATAGTGAGCTCAGGGCCAGCCTGAACTACAAAGTGAGACCCTGTCTCAAAAAAAAAAAAAAATTCAAGTGTATAAGTAGACAAGGAACATGACTCTGAATTCACAGGGAAAATGCAAATACTTTTCACCTACTCTACTCTCTTAGGGCCTAAAATTAAAAAAAAGAAAAAAAAAGGCTTCCTAACTCTAGGTCACAGTAAACAACTGCTCAATTCTTTTTCTATTGCAACAGAAAGTTGGCAGTCACAAAAATGTAAGACACATTCCCCTGGTCCTTGTAATTTTGTTTCTAGAAATTTATACCACAGTTATGTTCCCAGTGTGTGGAACAATGTATATACAAAGATATTCATCACAGCATTGTTTGAAAGAGCAAAAGAGAGGACATGACCCAAATACACTGAATAAATTCTAGTACTTCCAGACAACACAAACCTAACTAGCCGTTTAAAAGTGAAAAACAAGTGGATGGGACCTGGTATGTCAGCTGTTACTGTCATGTTGTAAAAGCAGTCTGAAGAACAGCAGCGTGAAGGAAGCCAGGCCAAGAAAAGCCCGCACTTCCGTGTATCCAAGAGTGCCGGGACTCCCTGCAGGGCCAGGAGCACCCGCCGGCCTCACGGGAGAACTGCTTGGCCAGGAGCAGGAGCCAGGCAGTTTGCCAAATTTACCTCTTTTATCACTTGTAGATTTGTCATCATCCACACACACTGTTTTAAAAATAAATAAAATGGAGGCCAGGGATTTAGCTCAGTGGTTCCAGCACCTGCCTAGTAAGCGCAAGGTCTTGAGTTCGATCCCCAGTAACCGCATACAATAATGCCAGGCGTGGTGACTCACGCCCACCAGCAATCAGTACCACACACCACAATGCTGGGTGTGGTGGCTCAGGCCCATAATCCCAGCACTGGGGAGGCAAAGGCAGGAGGATTGCTGTGAGTTCGAGGTTGGCCTGGGCTACATAGTGAGCTCAGGGTCACTCTGAACTACAAAGCAAGACCCTGTCTCAAAAAAAAAAAAAAAAAAAGTAAACAAAATGATCTTTAAAGTCCTTGTGTCTTCTTTCCTTTAACAAGACCATGCTGTGTAGACAAAAATGAGTGTTCAGCATAGGGAGAAAACAAGGTCTAGCAGATAAACAGGGAGAAACAGCCCAAATCAAAAACTTAAGACCCCTTCCTTTTCTGCTTCTCCATACAGCTATCCGAAGTGATTTTGCAGGTAAGAACTGTGCTGCAGTAACAACAGGGAGGGCTTACCGCCCCCCTGGGCTCCGTTCCTGCATTTTGATAATGAGATCGTTGGACCAGGGGCTCTCCAAGGTCCCTCTAGCTCCAGAATCCTGTGAAACACTACTCTGATCTTTCCCTAAGGTCATTTTATTAACTTGCTTCAACATTAGCCCACAAATTAGGGATTACCAGCTGCTAGCTATTGCTTGAATTTTCCTCTTCATTTAAATAAAATGGTTCCCTTATCTACCTTTCTCCTAAAGCCAAGTTGATGACATGAACACACTGCTATGTCTCTTTTTTACTTAACAAAGTTTGTACTTACTAATACAATTGCACCATTTTGTGTTTCCTCAAGGCCAACATCCCTTCAGATCTACACCAAGCCTGACCAAAATTTAAACATGATAAGCTTCATATGGAAAGGGATAAAGCTGTTTCCTTTGGTGGCATATTTTAAGGCAACACTTAGAAAAGAGCTTTCCTTTGTTGGGCTCCCCTGACAGAGGTCTGGGGCGCCGAATGGGTTTTCTTCCGGGCCCAGACCCACCCCTCCCCAAACAGGTTTCTGAGATTCGGCTCAGTTCCCGAAGTGCTCCAGCTGGTGGGGTCGCCCAGCCCCCAGCCCTTTGTCTCGTTCCTGTTCTAGCCTGAGCTTTGGAGACTTCCAGCAAAGCATCTAGGGACATACTGGCCCTAGAACCTCAGAGGGGACAGTGACGTCAGTGATGTGACCAGATGTTTTGGAACACGGGAAAAGCATAATCTTCTGAAAGAAAAAAATGATACTGGGTTCAAAGCTCTGCTCTGTGGCCAGGTAGCAGCGGCTGAGAGACACTGCGAATGCACGGCTCTTGGGGCTTCTGCTGCCGGACCTAGAAGATATCACTGAGGACTAATTTGCAATGTTTCGTGAAGATTTTGAAACACATATAAAGTGTAAAAATAGATTAGTACATTATACAGTACATACTGTAAGTCACATACTGTATGATACATGTTGATGTAAAAGGTAAACTCTCAGGCTTTCCTGTCGCTCGGCCCCTCTAGGCCTCGGCTTTCACATCCGTAAAATGAGTGTT
Organism: Thryonomys swinderianus; assembly: GCA_004025085.1. NCBI lineage: Eukaryota > Metazoa > Chordata > Mammalia > Rodentia > Thryonomyidae > Thryonomys > Thryonomys swinderianus. The sequence continues at coordinate 11,018 of PVIC010005973.1, read as the reverse complement.
TCTGTAAATTCTACTTCGCTGCGTGGCTCACACATCATGTAGCAACAGCAACTGCTCAAGTGTTGGCTGGTGTCACTCGAGGGCCGGGGCCCTTGGCAACGCCAGCGCCGTTCAGTGACAGGGACCCCACAGGCAGAGCGCAGGGAGGACAGCAGCAGCCCCACCTCTCCACGCCAAGATGGCCTCAGTGCTTGGCTTTTTACTTTTAGAGATGGCCTAGGCCTTCTTCAAAGAAGTGGAGGTGGCACCATGGTCCAGTGATGACGCGTCGCGCAGGGCGAGGGGGACATGGATTCGACCCCAGGCCCAGGACCCCACCCAGCAGGCCCTACCTCCTCACCTGTACAGTGGGGGTCTACTGAGCCTCAGGACTCTTTAGACCTGATTCATGGACCTCCCGAATGGAGACGAGGGCGAAAGGAAAAGTAAAGGGAGAATGGAGTGGGAGGCATTGATAAAACCGGAAGCTTTCGTTAGAGACAGTCTTCTGGCCCTGAAGGAAGGCACACATCAGGCCCCGGGCAAACCCCGGCCAGTCCCCAGGAAGACCAGCTGCAGCCCTGCCAGGCCGGCGCCCCGACCGCACAGGCTCCCGGCGGCTCACAGGCTTCCCAAGCGCCGCGGAGGGCAGACGGCTCACCGAGAGCGAGAGCGTGCACTCAGCGGCCCCAGCAACGGGCCCTCTGCCCGGAAGCAAAGACAGGTTTGTTTACAGCGCTGCTCTCTGTGGGGGACACACACAGCGCAGGCGGACGGAGCCAACTGACTGCTGCCTGTCCCAGACGGGAGCCCTTACTGCTTGGATATTTCCAAGGAACCTCTGCAACTCACTTAGCGTTTACTCACCCAGACGTTCAACCTCTGCGATCAGCTGTGAAGTTACTAAAGCCGCTGCCAGGGGCTAGAGCAGCCAGCCGTGCTTGAAATGTCAGTGCGTTCCTCCCTCCAGCCTGAGGCCCTGGGGCTGAGGACCCCTGCCCGAGGGCAGGTGCCTCCTCTGTCTTGACCTCAGGTGCCTTGGAGCACCAGAGCCCGCTCCAGCTTTACTCCAGCAGCATCAAGACGTGCAAAGCCGGAGACCTGAGTGACACACAGGGAGCTCAAGTCAAGCGAGAGCCACCATTCCTTCAGGGCTTCAAAGATGTCGCAGGATGCAGAGGAAGAGCCGGGAAGAGGATGTGGGAAAACTCAGGTTTGATAAGCACGGAAAGGACGTAAGATAATTATTTAGGGCCAGATGAGTGGAACCCTTAGCATTCCGGGCGGCTGAGAGTAAACTGGTTGCACTACGCTAGCTGTTAGGCGCAGGCCTCCCTTCCCGCTCCGTACGTGGCAGGACTCGGCCCCGGCACCTCGGTACCTGACGGGGCCACAGGCCTGCTTCGCAGCAGCAGGTGAGAGTAAGTGAGATTCCCATCTCCAGGCCGAGGCAGGTAAGAGCGGCCCCTCGCCTCCCTTCTCCGGTTCAGAAGACCCAGGCAAGGGTTCCCGTGAGGACCAGCACAGGACAGGCCCACAGAATGCAGGGCCTGCTTCCCAGGTGTGTGCAAAGAGCAGAATTACCTGCTCCCAGCACCAGGCGGTTAACTGGACCATAAATAAACAAACCTTTAACATGTTAAACCACTGAACTTTTAGATTGTCAAAGTTGCTACTGTCAATTACCTGACAAAATGATGTCACAGACTTATAGGCTAAAACTATCCTAGAGAAATATTTATAATCAACAAAATATAATTGGAAATGAACTGTCCAGAAGCAGAGAACTGGTTACATAGACCATGGTTCATAGTTAGCCATTAAAACACATGTCTTTAAAATGATGCTTAATGACATGGGGATATGATATACAGTTAAGTAAACAGCATAATTTGTCCTGCAGAGTCTAGTAGTCAAAAAGTAATTTAAAAATAATTCATGTGTTTTACTTAGCGTCTTTGAAAGGAATTTAAAAACCATAAAATAATGTTTTAAAAGTCCCTTTTATCTCTTGCCCACCCTTTTTACCAACTGAGCTGCTCTTACACTTTTCAAGATTTTTGGCACAAATTCTCCCCAACTGTTTTCCTTCCCCCAGAACAACCCCCAAATGTAAAGCAAAGACCCAGCCCAGCAGACGAGGTGACAACAGCTCTCCACCAACACACATCCTTGCGGCAGAAAAAGCTTCCAATTTCTACATTGTCTTCCACCAAAACCTTGATCCCTTTGGCCAAAGCCAAAAGGAATTCTCGTCACCAGAGAAAAACTAAGTTCTCCGAAGTCAGTTAAAAGGAGGATGGTTTGTAACGCGGTACAGGCAGGGAAGGCTGAGTCATGAGACAAAAAGAAAAGGAGTTGAAGGTCTCGTAAGTGAGAGTCAAAGAATTCTTTCTGGAGGAAAGTTCTTCTCTTGGTGGTGAGATGCTGTTTTCCTAATCGTAGAAGAAAGCCAGCTGCAGCCTGGGTTGCTTTCTCTCCCCAGCACCACTTCCACACACACCTATTCCCGCCCCACAGCCCCACGCAACAGTTTCCCCACCTCCCGAAGGAGCACAGCCCCGGGCTGGGGTCACCCCGGCCACCCGGTCAGCAACGAGCGCCAGGGGAATGTTACCTAGGAGACGGCCTGGAGTCGGACACAAGGAAGTCCCGAGGAAGGACGGCGGGGTGCTGCACAGGGAAGAAGAAGGACACGGGAGGGAGCGAGTGCACGCGATGCGGGAAGGAGAGGTCGGTTCGGAAGCAAGTGGCAGACGGAGCACCTGTCGGTGTCCCGGGCCTACGAGTGCTCGGGCAGCCTCGGCTGGTCAGAGAGCGAGGCTGTGTGCTCAGCACACAACGCCCTAAACTCCATGCTAGGGGAGAACGCTTCAACTTTGATTGCATGTTGTATGAATTTTCCGCGGCTTAGGAAAATGGCTATAGTTTGGAGTCATTTAAAGGAGGTGCAGTTTGATCCTGCGGCGGAGGCGAGGCTCAGCAGCTCCGCAGTGTGTATTTGCTCCGCAAGCCTAAGACCAGGGGTTCCATTCCTTGCGCCACAAAAATAACAACAGTAACAATAATCATCTTGGTTTCAGATACTGGACAGCAAGAACTATTTCTGGAAGACAACCAGTCCACCCAGGGAAACCGACCCTCCCTGCTTCGCAGAGGGCAGCTAAAGGGACACATGTGGGGCGGAGGAAACAGCCCCCGTAACGAGCGTGTGTTTCATTTTCCTATCTTGTCCAGCTAAGAGAGAAAAGCTGCAAAACATACTAAGAGTAGCTACCTCGACATGGTGGGATTACAAGTGATTTTTTTATATTTTCAATATTTTCTGAATTCCCTATTGAGAATAAATCATAAACAGAACAAAATAAGCATCATTTATAAAATAAAACCTCTATAATCCTATGACAAGTGGACAACTCCTGAGCAGACACACTGAACGGAATTTGTTCTTTTTTCCTCAAATGAATTAAGCACAGCAAAAGCATATGAGGCCCGGATAATAATGCACTTGTGGGCACCACCCTCTGTAAGGCTTCGCGTGCCCGTGCCCTCTGGGAAGAGCCCGAGGCAGGGAGCACACATCGATCTCACAGTGGAGGAGAGTCAGGAAGGGCCTCATCGATCAGGAGGGGCCGCGACGGGTACTCAGAGCACAGCCCGGACCTCCAGTTCCCCTGGGCAGAGCAGCCTGGGCTCGGAAGAGCTCCCACCCTGCACGGGGATGTTCAACCTTGGACTTTCAGCCCCTAACATTGTGAGCTGCATAGAACTCTTTCCTCTATAGAGTACCTGGCCTCCAACATTTTGTTATAGCAGCACAAAATGGAATAGGGCAGGAGGGGAGAAATATTAGTAATTCCGGTGGATCAATAGCTGCACTAAATGTATCTCAGTGGCAACTGCAAACTAATTTGTGAACAATTCGCTATGCACTAAAATATCCTGGTAACCAAGCAAGGTGTTTTATAAATACTATGGGCGTCCTACTCAGCATGATGTAGGCCCGATGAGTCCCATTTTACAGAAAAGCACACAAACCCAGAAAGGAGGTCTCATTTACTATTATAAACACCAATAAACAAACAAACAAATAATAAATAAATAAATGCAGGAAAATTCTCCCAGAATCATACCCCTGCTGTTTTTAATGACTTTTCTTCTGTACTTGTTTTATCAAATTTTTAACAAAATTGAACTACTCCATCTAGTATTTTGTACCCTGCTTTTTCACTATGTCCTCTCATCATTAAATATTCTTCAAGAAAGTCATTTTTAATGAATGAACTGTTTCCATTCTTTAGTTTTGGCATCAATTATTCATCTGCCCTCCTATTGTGGGACTTTTAGGTAGTTTCTAATATTTTTTTCTATTACAATAATGGCTGAAATGAATATTCTTGAACATAAATCTTACACATAAATTTGATTACTGCCTTAGGATAAAGTCTTAAAACTAAAAATACTGGCTCAAAGTACAGCAACATTTTAAGACCGTTCATTCACAAATTGCCAAATTACCCTCCAGAAAGTTGCCCTGATTTACATTTTCACCAGCAGCAATGGATGCAAACACCCTTTTCTCCACGTTTCTAGCAGCAGAGGTGTTGTTTTATTGTTTTGGTTTTTTTAACTTTCCACCAACCGGATGAAGAAACAAATTACAGCTTCATACTTTGCACTTCCTTGATAGCTGTTTGCCGAGCACATGACCCCACCCACCGCAGAGTCCCCGCATATCTCAGTCTCTGGATTTACAAGTTTACTCAGAGCCAGGACTGAAACCTGGCCTGGAGCCTGACCCTCCGTCTGCCCCTCGGTGCCTGAGAGAGGCCAGGTCCTGCGAGGCACAGCTGCACCCTCGCTCCAGGCTGGACAGGGCAGGCGCCCTCCAGAGGCGGAGTATCCCCGAGCGGCCTGAGGCACAGCAGGGAAGAAGGGTGCCACCTCCCACTTCCCCAAAGGCAGCAACTCCCTGCAGAAAGGATGCCGCAGTGGGCAGAGGAATAAACCAGAACACTGAGGCTGAAGTCCACCCCCCGCCCCCTCTCTGGGGCGCCACAGCACTCCACTGCCAAGCAGTGTGGCCTGGGGGCTCGGTGTGGCGGTGCACATCTACTCTGGAGGCTGAGGCAGGAGAATCTCTTGAGCCAGCCTGGGCGACACAGTGAGGCCCTCTTTCTGCTGCTTCCTTTGTTTTTGTTCTTCCTTTACTGTTTGTTTTGCTGTTGTTTGGTTTTTAGTAACAGGAACTGGACCCAGGAGCGCTCTACCAGTAAGCCACCTCCCGAGCCCGTTAATGCTTTATTTTGAGACAGTCTTGCCACATTTACCCGGTTAGCCCTGAATTTGGGAGCCTCCTGCTTCTGCGTCCCAGACACCTGGGCACCCAGGCGTGAGCCACACGCCCAGAAAGCCTCGCTTCTTTCTGTAAAAGACGAGTGAAGAAACAAAGCAGCTCTTTTCTTGACTTTCGCACTTTTTTCAAATAATGAACGACAGCCCCTTGGCAGGCACTGATAGCTCTTCCCTCGCGCGGGGCCACAGCGGGGTACCCTCACCGACGGAATGAGCCGCACCTCCCCGGTCACCGAGCCCTGCTTCCGGCGCCTGCTCAGCGGCGGCTCTTCCCTCGGGAGCCGCGGCGGCACCGCGGGTCCTCCGCTGGCCCCGCCGTCCACTGCCTGACTCCTGCCGCCCCGGGCTCTGGAAGCGCCGAGCCGCGCTGCGCAGCAGGACACTGCTGGAAACCGCCGCTCCCGGCGAGAGCCCCGAGCACGGTGCCCACGGCACGCGTGTCCACGGGTGCAGGTGACGACAGCTGCGCAGGAGCAGATACCACCCTAAGCTCACAGCCCTGGCAGCAGCTGACGGGTGCTCACACAGGATATCTGCTCGAAATAGCCCCGCTGAAGAGGGCAGATCTGCTGGTAGGAACGGGCAGCTGCACCCTGCCACTGAGGGGTGGGCAGGCTCGGCGGGCACCTCAGTGTTAAGCTCCCCTGCGGGGGCTTCCCGGGCCCCTCCCAGAAGCAGGCGTGGAGGGCGGGGCCTGCGGGCGCCCCCAGGGAGGCCGCTGCGGACCCCAGAGGCCACCCAGCTTCCTGAGTCACTGAACTGGTCCAGACCGGTCCGGCTCTCCTCCCGCAGCGTCAGGCTTCTGGGCATATCAAGGTCCCTGGGCGGCGCAGGCCCTGGCGCCCTGGGTCACGGGAAGGACCGTCAGATGCGTGCGGACAGCCTGGGAACCGCACGTCAGCTCTCCGGGCTTGCGTCCTTGCCCTCCTCTGCCGGATCTGGGCCCTGCTGGGGCGCGTTCAGTGTCTGTCGGTTTCTCAAGTTATCCGCCTGCCTTCTGGGGTCCTTGGGAGAGAGCGCAGCTGAGCACAGCGGGTGCAGTGGAAGCTGGGTACTCCATGCCCTCCTGGGTCTGTCTGCACCTGGACCTGTTACCACCCTGGGCCCGAGCCTGCCAACTCGAGACTCGGGCTCCTACACCACAGCCCGCCCTTGCACACAGTGAGGGCTTCCTCACGGCCCAGTGCGGCCTTGGGGGCCACGTGTCCTGCAGGGCTGTGCGGATGTGCTCAGCAGGTCAAGGCCCACTCCAAACACCTCACATCGCCAGGTCCGAAGACTCTCTGCCCGTGTTCTCTGTGCTAGTCAGCTCTGCAGAACCAAGCAGCACCCCTGACCTCTATTTAAAGAGAACAAAGATCTGTTTCGGCCCACAGTCGGGAAGGTCACATCCATGGGGGTCGCTGGCCCCGCTAACTTTGGGCCTGTGGCTGGAAGCCGCTCCCCTCACGGCAGCCAGGAAGTACATAGAAAGGAGGAGAAGGCGCTAGGTCCCACCAACATCCCTTCCAAGGGCGCAGTCGCAGTGACCTACGACCTCCCGAGGCCCACCTCTTAAAGGTCCTCCACCTCCCTTAGGCTGAGCTGGGGACGAAGCTTTTAACACACAAGGTCTTGAGGGTCATTAAAACCCACACTCCAGCACCCCTCCCCACTTCACAAGTCTCCTCAGCAAGAGCTCCACGAGCACTAGAAGGGGTTTCCTTCCCGCCCTGCAGGATGCCCTGGGGTCCGCAGCTCCGCACCGCCCAGCACAGCAGACGGCGGGCTGCGGTCACCCTCACCGTGGGCCGCACCCCTGCAGTGGTCAGGCAGGCTCACAGTGGGGCCCTCGTGCGGCCAGAGCCCTGCCCGGCACTGCTGGCTCCGCTTGTGGCTTCTCCCAGGGTGTCCCACGCGCGTCTCCCCACGCAGAGAGGAGCACAGCACTCACGCGGCCACGCTGGGCACCTGGAGGGGGTTACAGAGGGATGTGCACGCGCCTCTGCAGACTAAGTAAAAATCCAACTCCTAGAAACCCAACTGAACAAGAAGGTGGAAACTGACGAAGCTGCTTTTCTGAGCCTGGGACACCTGCTCCCCTGGGGCGCTGCGATGCACTTCTCCCTTCAGGCTCCAGGTCGCGGTCGGGAGCCACCTGTGCCCCCGCCACCTGGCACTCCAGCATCTGGGCTCAGAATGAGCGGTACCCCAGCTCTCCCGGTTCCGGGACTTGCGGTCACATCAAAGCACTTCTCAGCCTCTGTAATCATGGGCCCCGATTCTCATCATACATGAGCATTCCGCCAGCTCCGCGTCTCCGGAAACCCTGACACGGGGCCGGGAGAGGGAGGGCACATCCTGCCTCGCTGCAGTGCGCCTCGGTGCCGGCCCCACTGAAAGATGGGTGGCCAGTCTCACCAGTCTTCAGCCGCCTCTCTGGGGAGCCACCGCCCTGCCCCCTCCGGACGCCCTAAGTAAACGCCCCCGGGACATGTCCTGCAGGGAGGGACTCTTCACAGGCCCAAGCAGCCCTGTCTCTCTGCCTGGTGCAGCTGCTAAACTAAGGAAGCCTCAAGTCTCAGCCCCACCAAGTGACGAGAAGGCAGCTTGGCAGGAAACCTTTCAAGATCCTGACTGCACAATCCTGACAGTTAACGTGGCCCTGTGACCCGGACATTTTCTCGAACAGACACCAGCCTCGGGCGTGTGTGTGGGATTCTCATTATCCTCAGCTCTACTCTTGAAATACAGTCTCAGCTCAGAGCGGGGAATGACCTCTCCCATGGATTTTCATCTCCAAATGATCCTAAATATAGAAAAATCCCTGCGTCAAAGGCTCTCGGTCTAATGGTGAAACGGCAGGTGCTCCGGTAAACACTGAGAGCTACAGGGCTCCCCGTGCAGCCCCTTCATTCTCACCGCATTTGAAAACCCCGCGACTGGCGTGGCCTCACCAGCTCAGCTCTCTTAAGAGTGCTAGTGATCTGATTGGTCTTGCTGTGCTTTCTGGCCACACAGGAAGTCTTAAGAGTAAGGCAAGACTCAGATTTTCAGGCAATCATATTTGCCCATCAATCTGCCACCTTTTTCCCTACTTTCAAAGCTTCAGCAAAACCTATTTCAGTCCCACTCTACAATGAAACCATTAGCCTCTAAATAAGTAACGATATCGATAGGAGGTCACGGAGCCTACACACACACCTGTGCTGGTCGGTATCCCAGTGAAGGGGAGGAGCAAGCCATTCCTATAAGACTTTCTTAAAGCCGCTGGGGCTGAGACTTGGGGATCAGTAGGGCATCTGCATTTGGGAGTGAAAGAACGCTGCCTCCTACAGGTGAAGAGAGAGGGACAGTCTCAACATGCTCCTTCTGGGTAGCAAGCTCCTGCACCGACTGGTTTTACACCTCATTACTCTCCAGAGATATTAATATAACAAAAATATACCCCATACTAAATTGCTTTCTAATATTTTCACTTTGCATATTATTTTACAGAAGGCTATGGAACGGCATATTTGAAATGGACCCCTCTGCCATAACGCTCAGCAGAGGTCAATAGAAGCACAGGAAGGACCCGTGCGCCCACAGCACTGTGTGCCGGTGAGATCCCTGCAAGCCCCTCCTGTCCACGTGGACCCTATTCTGTGTCTAACCAACACCAAGGTGGCGGCTCTGACAGCATGAGGCACACAGAGCCTCTTCAGCGAGGCACAGAGAATATTCATCCCCAGGGACAGAGCCCAAAACAGGATCCTCAGCCAACACAATGGAAAAGGGAACACTGCACTTTACTGCCTTTCTGGGGACAATGTTTCTGCTAGTGAAGCCTCTTAGAACCTTTGCGAAAGACACCTCCCTACCAAAACACATGCTAATCTTCCTCGGTAATTAAAATGTTGCTGATATTCTACAGACTTGCTCTCCATAAAACACACCCATGAAAGGCTTTTCCAGAAGGTACAGGATGGTGCCTGCAGTGGTAGTCCTTCTGCAGATACAGGAATGGACTTTGAACGGCTGTGTCAAGGATGTTTAATTAAAGGCAAAGGCATGATTCCTAAAATGCAATCCAATGAAGGAAAGTATGTAAGAAAATAAACTAATATGGTTCAAGAAACAGGCCTGACAATCCAATGAGATCAGAGATCTCAGAGTGCCTGCAGGGCAGATGGAATGTGGGGCCTGGGATAGTCACCCTTAAATGCCTATTTCTCTGACCACACTGTGCAAAGAAAAAAGGTCAGAATCCTAGGTTACACTCCAGAGGAAAAATAAAACATTGCTTACCTTACACTGATAATTAAGGATAACATCCATATATTCAGGAAACCAGAAAGACAAATAGCAGAGCTATCATGTGAACAGCACAGATCAGTGTTCTTGCCTGAATGCCAGTACTCGCTGTTCTCATACAGAAGTATTAAATACTTTCCTGAAGTCACATCATGAACTGCTAAGAGGCAGAATCCACATCCAGCTCTCCTGGCCCTTCTGGTTATGACCCCACAGAGACTATTCATTCTAATGACCTCCCAAAGACCTTGTCTTATCTTCAATATTTTAAAGAGTCAAAGGATGACTATTTTTAATCTTCCAGAAATTATTTTTTCTTTTTTCTTTGTTTTGCTATTTTAATTAAGGTGATGGAAGTCTGACACTCTGAGTGAGGAGAACCAAAGAAGAAAGAAAAAAAGAAATAACCTATGTGAGGTATGCACTGTTGCTAGTCTTGAACTTTGCTTTCCAGTTCTCCAGCCATAAAAGTAATGATTATCATGCATTCGATGCCACTCTAGAAGGAAACCATTAGCCTCTAAATAAGTAACCTGGCACCAGTTCGCTGCGAGACGATCTAGTCACTGGGCACGAGGCTGTGGTGCAAAGCACCTTAGCACAGCTGCCGGCGGCTCCTGCGCGTCCTCTCATTCCTCTGGAGCACCCTGCGTACCTTTGTCCCCTACAGCCTCACTCTTTCCTTGATGCTGTCATTTAGCTCCACAGGGCCGGAGATTTAGCTCAGTGGTTCCTGCGCCTGCCTCGCAAACGCAAGGCCCTGAGTTCGATCCCGGTAACCACATAGAATGTTGGGCGTGGTGACTCACGTCCACCAGCAATCAATACCACATACCACAATGCTGGACGTGGTGGCTCACGCCTGTCATCCCAGCACTCGGGAGGCAGAGGCAGGAGGATTGCTGAGTTCGCGGCGGCTTGCCTGGGCACCATAGTGAGCTCAGGGCCAGCCTGAACTACAAAGCGAGACCCTGTCTCAAAAAAAAAAAAATCATCTAACAATTATGTGAGAATTTCAAATTTTATGTCCCAGTCCCCAGGCCCACCTGGCCCTGCCCTCTCCCACCCAGCTGGCCGCTCCTCATCTCCACTTGGGCGTCAGGGTACAGCAGCAATGCCACACCGTCAAAGCCAAACTCAGTTTCAGACCCTGCCAAGGCCCAAACACCCACCACCTACTGCCATCTTCATTTGCTGCAGGGCGGCTCCACCTCGCAGCTGCTCAGCCCACAGCTCTGAAGGCATGCTGGGCCTCGTGCCCACACCCACACCCGCCCGTCGCAAAGCCTGTATTCCACCTGCAGGCATGGCCACAGCCTGGCAGTGTCTGACCACTGCTATGGCTGCCCTCGTCTGCCCTTCACCATCCCTCGCCAGAGACACATCAGCCTGCTAGCATCTCTTCCTGC
>PVIC010005972.1:27609-55841 GCA_004025085.1 Thryonomys swinderianus | reverse complement strand
CAAGGGATATCTTTCCACTTTCTGGTTTCCTTTTCTATCTCAGTTTTCAGAGTCCTATAGTTTTCAGAGTAGAGGTCTTTCACTTCCTTTGTTAGGTTGATTCCTAGATATTTCATTTTTCTGGGTGCTACTGTGAAAGGGATTGCCTCCCCAATTTCTCTTTCAGTGAGTCTGTTGTTCGTGTAGACAAAGGCTGTTGCTTTTTGAGCATTGCTCCTGTATCCAGCAACACTACCAAATTTGGTAATTAAGTCTAGCAGTCTTTTGAGTTTTTAGGATCCTCTAGATAGAGTATCATATCATCAGAAAATAATGCCAGTTTAACTTCTTCCTTTCCTATCTTTATTCCTTTTATATCTTTGTCCTGCCTGTTTGCTATGACTAATGTTTCCAGCACTATATTGAACAAGAGTGGTGACAACGGGCATCCTTGTCTCGTTCCTGACCTTAGTGTAAAAGGTTTCAGTTTTTGCCCATTGAGTATGATGCTGGCTGTTGTTTCTCATAAATAGCTTGTATTAAATTGAGATAAAGTCCATTGATTCCAATTCTCTGTACGGTTTTGATCAAAAATGGTTGTTGGATTTTGTCAAATGCTTTTTCTGTCTATTGAGATAATCATATGGTTTTTGTTTTTGAGTCTGTTAATATAGTATATTACATTAATTGATTTATGTATGTTGAACCAGCCTTGCATCCCTGGGATAAATCCGACTTGATCAGGGTGTATGATTTTCTTGATAACTCTCTGTATTCTGTTTGCAAGTATCTTATTGAGGATTTTTGTGACAATGTTCATTAGAGAGATTGGCCTGTAGTTTTCTTTTTTGGTGGGATCTTTCCCTGCCTTTGGAATCAAGGTGATGGTTGCTTCAATGAATGATTTGGGGAGTACTGCTTCTCTTTCGATTTCATTAAAAAGATTGAGAAGTACTGGTATTAACTCTTCTTTAAAAGTTTTGTAGAGCTCAGCAGTGAAGCTGTCAGGACCAGGGCTTTTCTTTGTTGGTAGGTTTTTTATTACATTTTCAATTTCCCAGATTAATATTGGGTTGTTTAACATTTTTATATCCTCTTCATTCAGCTTTGGAAGTTCATATGAGTCTAGGAATCTATCCATTTCTTCCAGATTTTCCATCTTCTTGGAGTATAGATCTTCAAAATATGTGTTTATGATCCTTTGGGCTTCTTCTGGGTCTGTGCTGATTTCCCCATTTTCATTCCTTATAGCATGGATTTGAGCCTTTTCCTTCCTTTGTTTGATAAGGTTGGCCAAGGGTCTGTGGATCTTACTTATCCTTTCAAAGAACCAACTCTTTGATTCATTGATTCTTTGTATTGTTCTCTGTCTCCACTGCATTAATTTCTGCTCTGATCTTTATAATTTCCTCTCTAGTATTTGCTTTGGGTTTGTTTTGCTCCTCTTTTTCTAGTTGTCTGAGGTTCATCATTAGATTGTTTATTTCAGTTTGATCTATTTTCCGAGTGTAGGCATTCACTGCTATGAATTTCCCTCACAGAACTGCTTTCATTGTGTCCCATAAATTCCTGTATGTTGTGCTGGGGTTGTTGTTTAGTTGTAGAAACTGTTTAATTTCTTCTTTAATTTCTTTTGTGACCCACTGGTTGGTTAACAGAGTGTTGTTCAATTTCCATGTGTTTGTGAGGATCTTGGAATTACTTCTGCTATTCAGCTCCAGTTTCAAGGCACTGTGGTCTGATAGTATGCAGGGGATAACTTTGATTCCTTTGCATCTACTTAAGCTTGTTCTATGGACTAGAATGTGATCTATTTTGGAGAATGATCCATGAGCAGCTGAGAAGAAGGTATATTCTCACTTTGAAGGGTGAAAAATTCTGTAGGCATCTAATAAGTCTATTTGCTCCAAAGTTTGATTTAGCTCAAATATTTCCTTATTGTTTCTTTGTCCAGTAGATCTGTCAATTTGTGACAATGGAGTATTAAAATCCCCTACTACTATTGTATTCATGGATAACTGGCTTTTCATGTCCAGTAATGTTTGTTTTATATAGTTGGGTGCGTTAGAGTTCGGTGCATAAATATTTGATTGTTATTTCTTTCTCTTGGATAGTTCCTTGTACGAGAATATAGTGACCTTCTTTATCTCTTTTAATCAGTTTGGGTTTGAAATCTATTTTGTCTGCAAACAAGATAGCCACTCCTGCTTTTTTGCACTTTCCTGTGGCATGGAGGATTGTTTTCCAACCTTTTATTTTCTGTCTATGGGTTTCTTTCTGAATTAGGTGTGTTTCCTGTATGCAGCAGATTGTAGGATCTTGCTTCTTGATCCAATCTGCTAGTCTGTGTCTTTTAATTGGCCCACTGAGGCCATTGACATTAATGGTTATGACTGATATGGACATATTCAGAGCTTCCGTGTTTCCCTGTTCTTGGTTCTTTTCTTCTTTGCTTTTTCCCTTTTCTATTTAGTTTGTTTGCCCCAATGAGTTCACTCTCCTGTGTCTCGTGCATATGGAATTTTCTGTTTCTTTCTAAGATGTTCTTTAGGATGATTTGGAGTGCAGGTTTCATATTTGTGAAGTTTTTCAGGTGTTCTTTATCATGGAAGTATCTTATTTCCCCATCTATTCTGAAAGATAATTTTTCAGGATACAACAGTCTAGGTTGGAGGTTGTTTTCCTGCAGTGCTTGAAGTACTTCCCTCCATGTTCTCCTTGCACTGAGTGTTTGTGTTGAAAAGGCTGCTGTGATCCTAATGGGCTTGCCTTTGTAGGTGATTTTCTTCCTTTCTCTCACTGCATTCAGTATTTCATTGTCTTGTTGTACATCTGGAACCTTGATAATTATGTGTCTAGGTGTAGCTATTTTTATATCACGGTGTTTTGGAGTCTGATAGGCCTCATTTATCTGTACGTCTATATTTTTTCCTGTGAAGTTTTCTGTTGTATATCTGACAATAGCTTTTTTATGTCCTTTACACTGTCTCCTGCTTCCTCAGTGACTCCAATCAGTCTTGTTATTTTTCTTTGAGTCATCTAGAAGCTGTTGAATTGATTTCTCATGGTCCCTTACTCTTTTCTATAGATTATACCTTTCCTGCTTGTTGGCTGCTATGCTGTTCTCTAGGTCTCTGCTTCATTCATCCTACTGCACAAGCTTTCGTTCTCCATCATTCCCTGGAGCTCTGCTTGAAGCTCTTTAAAAGGTTCCATTGCTTCTGCTATCTTGGATTCTATCATCTCACTGATCTCTTCTTTAATGATGTCTCTCACTGTGGACAGTATCCCTGTTTTGATCTCAGAGATGAGCTCTGATTTCCATTTTACTAGATCCACTTGAGTTACCATCTCTAAGAGTACTGGTGTTTGAGTTTCAGTTTGCCCTATTTCCCTTTTCTCTGAATTTCCCTGTGGTGGTGATCTTTGTGTCTGGTTTTTTGTGTATTTTCTCATTTCTACTCTTTCATTGTTATTAATGCTCTTCTTTGTCTGATGACAGGGCAATGTTTGTTGCAGGTCTCTTTCTATTATCTGGGGCCCTTTGGATGCAGCACTTTCCTGGGGGGGTCCTCCTTGAACCTGTAATGGCCCTTGAGAGTTCTCACTTTTGACACTTCATGGGAGGTATATGAGCAGAACAATCACATCATGCTTATTACCATAATACAATAAATGCCAATATCAGTATTAAACACAGTAAATAAGACAAAAAGCTTTGTTAAATTCTATTCTGGAGACTTTGAGCTTATGAGTTACCTCTATGTCCCTATGCCAAAATTTAGAATTAATCAGCAATGTGTATACCACATACAGATCATAAATGTAGCCCCCGGACCCTTTGGGGTTAAAAGGTCACTGGGGAATCAGGGAGGTAGGGAGACAGGAGGAGAATGAAATAGGTTATCAGATTTAGGAAGATCACCTATACCCTAGAACCTCATATATGCCAGCAGGTACTACAGGATAAAAGGGCATATGTACAACAGTACCAACTTTGTGCTGTGAGACCGCTGGAGGCTTTGCACAGCTTCTTATAATAGTACAGAAGAAGAAATAGGGCAGCCTAAGAATCTTTTACTTCTAGGTATTGCTTCTGACAGGAAGATAGGAGAGGGTGTGGGGACAAGAGGCGAATAGAGGGATCTAGGAGTAGATGGCAAAATAGAAGCTAGATTCCCCCTCCTTTTATTTTTATCTTGCCTGGTGTCTCAGTGCGGCTCCAGGAGCACACCTCCTGCGGAGGGATGCAGGAGATGGCTCCAGCTCTTCTAGGGCCTGGGTCCTCACAACGCAGCTCCGGGGTGGGGTTTGGGCTGGGCGGAAGCCTTCAACCCTGTGAAGTGCGGCTGGCATCCAGGGTCCGTACCTGACTCCTCACTGCACAGCTCTGGGATCCAGTGGGCCAGTGGGCGGCCTTCAGTCCGCTGGAAACAGATGGTGCGGCCCGCAGCCAGGTCCGTGCGCACTGCTCCCTTCAGTCTGCCTGAAACAGCCAGTGCAACCCACAGCCCGGTCCATGCGTGCCGCTCCCTTCAGTCCGTCAGAAACGCCCAGCGGGCCCGCCAAGATTCACAAATTATTTTAATGATTGGGATGAACATTAGGAGTCAGGTTTGATATAGGGCACCTGTGTGTAGCCTGGGGTCTTAGAGAGCACACACTAGGGGAGAGGAGGGATGGGGAGGGTGAAGGTTAGGGGCAGGGTTGTATTTGGGTGAGAAACCCTTTCTTTTTGCTTACTATGGGATTTTGGAATAGATATTCTATCGTTAAGTGTAGGCTTGGATTTATTGCTTCTATGCAGAAGCATTTGTGACACCTACCTCTCTGAGGCATTTGGCTTGATTCTGTGCACTTCATAAAGGAAGCAAAGTTAGCCTTTGCGAGAAGGATACCACCAAGGTGGGTTCCTTGGCCTCTTCATTTTCCCCATGTGTGCGTTTTTCTTTGGATTAGCATTAGTAGTGGGCATAGCCACAGTGTTATTATGAATGGGCATGCTTTTGCCATGTCTAGTCTTGGTGTACAGTCAGGCTGCCCATCAGAATTCACGTAAGCACAAGGAAAAGTGTGGTTTTGATTTTGCCTGGGTACTTGGCATACACTACACTGGTCAGGGGCATGATTCTTAGGAAGAACATAGAGAGTGTATCATGGTGGTAGAGTGGGTTCATGGTATCCTCTTGACAGGTTGGGTAGGGTTTCTATTCAGATCACGAATGGCTTCACTGTGGAGATTCTTGCATATTTAGGTTTGATTTGCCCAGGAATGCTGAGCAGTACAGTTGGGAGTCATTTGTACGCTAGTGTGCCTGTGCCTCTCCCTCCAACTTGGAGGTGTTTGCTAAATTTGGAATCCAGGCTAGGGTTAGGGTTAGGAATCAGGTGAAATATACTGTCATGTTGATGGTACCTGTGGATTGTGCATGCCAAAATATAGTGAGGATGAATGAGACGGTCATGATTGGAGTTAGCATGAGTGCACTGTGCATATACTGTAGCATAGGGGTTCCTGTGTCAGTGAGATTGCGGGCTTTGGCTAAGGACTAGGCTGTCTGGGACTGTGGGTGTGATAGTTTTGTATTTGGCTCCGATATATGTGGTAATGGCCACAATGCTGTTTCTTGATCATGTGGTTTTGAATAGCGCTGTGTGGGATGCCTCAGGTGCTTGAATGTGCCTTAGGGGTATGTTAGGATTTGGATAAGCCTAAAGAAGTGTGGCCACTTGAAGATTTCCTGGGAATTTCAGTCAGATTTGTTAAGTTTGGAGTTTGTGCTCAGGTTTGGAAGGGGAATCACCTCCTGGTCATATCCAGAGCACATGGGTATCCTTTGGTTCCTTTCGAGTGCTGGGGTGAGGATTGGTAAGGGATGCCTTCGATGTGGAGATAGTCGTTTTAAGATTCGCAAATTATTTTAATGTTTGGGATGAACATTAGAAGTCAGGTTTAATGTAGGGCACCTGTGCGTAGCGTGGGGTCTTAGAGAGCTCACTGTAGGGCAGGGGAGGAATGGGGAGGGTGAAGGTTAGGGGCAGGGATGTATATGGGGGAGAAACCCTTTCCTTTTGCTTACTATGGGGTTTTGGAATAGATATTCTATCATTAAGTGTAGGCTTGGATTTATTGCTTCTATGTGGAAGCATTTGTAACACCTGCCTCTCTGAGGCATTTGGGTTGTTTTTGTGCATTTCATAAGAGAACCAAAGTTAGCCTTTGCGAGAAGGATACCACCAAGGTGGGTTGCTTGGCCTCTTCAATTTTCACATGTGTGCGTTTTTCTTTGGATTAGCATTAGTAGTGGTCATAGCCACAGTGTTATTATGAATGGGCAGGGTTTTGACATGCCTAGTCTTGGTGTGCAGTCAGGTTGCCCATCACGCAAGCTCAAGGAAAAGTGTGGTTTTGATGTTTCCTGGGTATTTGGCATCCACTACACTGGTCAGGGGCATGATTCTTAGGAAGAACATAGTGTATCATGGTGCTAGAGTGGGTTCATGGTTTCCACTTGACAGGCTGGGGAGGGATTCCATTCAGATCACGAATGGCTTCACTGTGGAGATTCTTGCATATTTAGTTTCAGTTTGCCCAGGAATGCTGAGCAGTATATTTGGGAGTCAGTTGTATGCTAGTGTGCTTGTGCATCTCCCTCCAAACAGGAGGCGTTTGCTAAATTGGGAATGCAGGCTAGGGTTAGGGTTAGGAATCAGGTGAAATATACTGTCATGTTGATGATACCTGTGGATTGTGCATGCCAAAATATAGTGAGGATGAATGAGATGGTCATGATTGGAGTTAGCATGAGTGTGCTGTGCATATACTGTACCATAGGGGTTCCTGTGCCAGTGAGATTGCGGGCTTTGGCTAAGGACTAGGCTGTCTGGGACTGTGGGTGTGATACAGTTTTGTATTTGGCTCCTATATATAGGGTAATGGCCACAATGCTGTTTCTTGATCATGTGGTTTTGAATAGCGCTGTTTGGGATGCCTCCGGTATGTGAATGTGCCTTAGGGGTGTGTTAGGTTTTGAATAAGCCTAAAGAAGTGTGGCCAGTTGAAGATTTCCTGGGAATTTCAGTCAGATTTTTGGTTAAGTTTGGAGTTTGTGCTCAGGTTTGGAAGGGGAATAGCTTCCTGGTCATATCCAGGGTGCATGGGTATCATTTGGTCTGTTTCCCAGTGCTGGGGTGAGGATTGGTAAGGGATGCCTTTGATGTGAAGATAGTCGCGTTTTAAGATTCAAAACTTATTTCAATGATCGGGATGAACATTAGAAGTCAGGTTTGAAGTAGGGCACCTATGTGTAGTCTGGGGTCTTAGAGAGCACACTCTAGGGGAGGGGAGGGATGGGGAGGGTGAAGGGTAGGGGCAGGGTTGAATTTGGGGGTGAAACCTTTTCCTTTTGCTTACTATGGGCTTTTGGAATAGAAATTCTATCATTCAGCTTAGGCTTGGA
The DNA here is from genome assembly GCA_004025085.1 of Thryonomys swinderianus. Classification (NCBI taxonomy): domain Eukaryota; kingdom Metazoa; phylum Chordata; class Mammalia; order Rodentia; family Thryonomyidae; genus Thryonomys; species Thryonomys swinderianus. Next base: position 48,402 of record PVIC010005972.1, on the reverse strand, counting down.
TTTATTGCTTCTATGCAGAAGCATTTGTAACACCTGCCTCTCTGAGGCGATTTGGGTGGTTTTTGTGCACTTCATGAAAGAACCAAAGTTAGCCTTTGCGAGAAGGGTACCACCAAGGTGGGTTTCTTGGCCTCTTCACTTTTCACATGTGTGCGTTTTTCTTTGGATTAGCATTAGCAGTGTTCATAGCCACAGTGTTATTATGAATGGGCATGTTTTTGCATGCCTAGTCTTGGTGTGCATCAGGCTGCCCATCAGAGTTCATGTAAGCAGAAGGAAAAGTGTGGTTTTGATGTTTCCTGGGTATTTGGCATCCACTACACTGGTCAGGGGCATGATTCTTAGGAAGAACATAGAGAGTGTATCATGGTGGTAGAGTGGGTTCTTGGTTTCTGCTTGACTGCCCGGGTAGGGTTTCCATTCAGATCAGGAATGGCATCTCTGTGGAGATTCTTGCATATGTAGGTTCACTTAGCCCAGGAATGCTGCGCAGTATGGCTGGGAGTCAGTTGAAGGGTAGTGTGCTTGTGCCTCTCCCTCCAAACTGCATGTGTTTGCTAAATTGGGAATCAGGGCTAGGGTTAGGGTTAGGATTCGGGGGATGTATACAGTCATGTTGATGATATCTGTGGACTGGGCATGCCAAAGTATAGTGAGGATGAAGGGTACGGTCAGGATTGGAGTTAGGATGAGTGTGCTGTGCATATACTGTACCATAGGCATTCATATGTCAGTGAGATTGTGGGCTTAGGCTAAGGAATGGGCTGTCTGAGACACTGGGTGTGATACAGTTTTGTGTTTGGCTCCCATTTATATGGTAATACCTACAATTCTGTTTTTTGATCATGTGGTATTGAATCACCCTAGGCAGGCGTCAGTTGCCTGAATGTGCCATAGGTGTATGTTATATTTGGGATAAACCTAAAGAAGAGTGGCCACTTGGGCCGGAGGGTTAGCTCAGTGATTCCAGCACCTGCCTTGCAAGTGCAAGGACCTGAGTTCGATCCCCGGTAACCCCATATAATGCTGGGCATGGAGACACGCCCAACAACAATCAACACCGCATACCACAGTGCCGGACGTGGTGGCTCACACCTGTAATCCCAGCACTCAGGAGGCAGAGACAGGAAGATTGCTGAGTTCGCGGCGGCTTGCCTGGGCACCATAGTGAGTTCAGGGCCAGCCTGAACTACAAAGCGAGACCCTGTCTCAAAAAACAAAGCAAAACAACAAAAAAAAAGAGTGGCCACTTGAAGATTTTCTGGAAATTTCACTGCAGTTTGTTGTTAAGTTTGGAGTTTGTTCTCAGCTTAGGAAAGGGAATCACCTCCTGGCCATATCCTGGGCACGTGGGTATCATTTGGTCAGTTTCCCTGTGATCCGTGAGGATCGTTAAAGGCATCCTTCGATGTGGATATAGTTGTGTGTTAAATTCAAAATTGATTTTAATGATTGAGATGAACATTAGAACTCAGGTTCGAAGTAGGGCACCTGTGTTTAGCCTGGGGTCTTAGAGACCACTCTCTCTTTTAGGGGCGGATGGGAGTGTGAAGGTTAGGGGCAGGGTTGAATTTGGGTTAGAAACCCTTTCCATTTGTTTAGTATGAGGCTTTGGAATAGAAATTCAATCCTAAAGATTAGCCTTAGATTTGCCGCTGATATGTGGAAGCATTTGTAGTAGCTGCCTCACTGAAGTGTTTGGGTAGCTTTTTTCCATTTCATAGCAGAACCAAAGTCAGCCTTTGCAAGAAGGATACCACCAAGGTAGGTACCTTGGCATCTTCACTTTTTCCATGTGTGTGTATTGGTTTAGGTTAGCGTTCGTAGTGGTCATAGCCACAGAGTTATTATGAATGGGCATGCTTTTGGCATGCCTAGTCTTGGTGTGCAGTCAGGCTGCCCATTAGAGTTCACGTAAGTACAAGGAAAACTGTGGTTTTGATGTTTCCTGGGTATTTGGCATCCACTACACTGGTCAGGGGCATGATTCTTAGGAAGAACATAGAGAGTGTATCATGGTGGTAGTGTGGGTTCATGGTGTCCGCTTGACAGGCTGGGTAGGGTTTCTATTCAGATCACGAATGGCTTCACTGTGGAGATTCTTGCATATTTAGGTTCGGTTTTCCCAGGAATGCTGAGCAGTACTGTTGGGAGTGAGTTATACGCTAGTGTGCTTTTGCCTCTCCCTCCAAACTTGAGGCGTTTGCTAAATTGGGAATCCAGGCTAGGGTTAGGGTTAGGAATCAGGTGAAATATACTGTCATGTTGATGATACCTGTTGATTAGGCATGCCAAAATATAGTGAGGATGAATGAGATGGTCATGATTGGAGTTATCATGAGTGCGCTATGCATATACTGTACCATAGGAGTACCTGTGTCAGTGAGATTGCATGCTTTGGCTAAGGATTAGGGTGTCTGGGACAGTGTGTGTGATACAGTTTTGTATTTGGCTCCGATATATATGGTAATAACCACAATGCTGTTTCTGGATCATGTGGTTTTGAATAGCGCTGTTTGGGATGCCTCAGGTGCTTGAATGTGCCTTTTGGGTATGTTAGGATTTGGATAAGCCTAAAGAAGTGTGGCCAATTGAAGATTTCTTGGAAATTTCCATCAGATTTGTTGTTAAATTTGGAGTTTGTGCTCAGGTTTTGAAGGGGATTCGCCTCCTGGTCATATCCTGGGCATGTGGGTATCATTTGGTCCATTTCCCAGTACTAGTGTGTGGATTGGTAAGGGATGCCTTCAATGTGGAGATAGCCACGTTTTAAGATTCAAAAATTATTTTAATGATTGGGATGAACATTAGAAGTGAGGTTTGATGTAAGGCACATGTGTGCAGCCCGGGGTCTTAGCACAATCTAGGGGAGGGTAGGGATGGGGAGGGTGAAGGGTAGGGGCAGGGTTGAATTTGGGGGAGAAACCCTTTCATTTTGCTTACTATGGGGTTTTGGAATAGAAATTCTATCATTCAGCTTAGGCTTGGATTTATTGCTTCTGTGAGGAAGCATTTGTAACACCTGCCTCTCAGCATTTGGTTTGTTTTTGTGCACTTCATAAAAGAACCAAAGTTAGCCTTGCAAGAAGGATACCTCCAAGGTGGGTTCCTTGGCATCTTCACTTTTCACATGTGTGCGTTTTTCTTTGGATTAGCATTAGTGGTGGGCATAGCCACAGTGTTATTATGAATGGGCATGCTTTTGGCATGCCTTGTCTTGGTCTGCAGTCAGGCTGCCCATCAGAGTTCACATAAGCACAAGGAAAAATGTGGTTTTGATGTGCCCTGGGTATTTGGCATCTACTACACTGATGAGCTGCATGATTCTTAGGAATAACATAGAGTGTGTATTATGGTGGTGAGTGTGTTCATGGCATCCACTTGACCGGGCGGGTGGCTTTCCATTCAGATCACGAATCGCATCATTGTGGCGATTCTTGCATATTTAGCTTCTGTTTGTCCAGGAAGCTGAGCGGTATAGCTGTGCGTCAGTTGTATGCTAGTGTGCTTGTGCTTGTCCCTCCAAACTTGTGGCGTTTGCTGAATTAGGAATCCAGGGTAGGGTTAGGTTTAGAATTTGTGTGAAATATACCCGTCATATTCATGAAACCTACGAATTGTGCTTGCCAAAGTATAGTGAGGTTGAATGTTTCAGTTGGTGTTGGAGTTAGGCTGAGTGCACTCTGCATATACTATAGTTTATTGGTTCATTGTTCAGTGAGATTGTGAGCTTAGGCTAAGTACTGTGTTGTATGAGATTTTTGGTGTGATACGGTTCTGTATTTTGCTCCCATATATATGGTAATGGTTACGGTTCTTTTTCTTCATCATCTGGTTTTGAATATCCCTAGGTGTTATGCCTCAGATGCCTGAATGTGCCTCAGGCGTATGTTAAGTTCAGGATAGGAATAAAGAAGTGTGACATTTTCAGGAATTCCTTACATTTGCAGTCATTTGTTTTTGTTAAGCTTTGGGTTTGGGCTAAGGTTTGGAAAGGATTAGCCTTGTGGGCATTTTCTAGGCACCTGTGGATCATTTTGTCAATTTCCCAGGGCTAGTGTGATGAGTGGGTAAAGCTGGAGTGGGTGACAAGATACTTGCATATCAGTGTTCAAAATGAATTTTAATGATTTGGTTGATCATTAGAATTCAGCGTATTGGTAGGGTTCCTGAGTGTACCCCTAGGTCTTTGAGAGCCCTCTCTAAAATGAGGTTTATGGTTAGGGTCTGGGTTAGGATTAAAGTGAGCAAAACTGTCATTTTGCTTATTGTTGCATATCCATATAGCAATTGTATCGTTAGGATTATGGTTTGTGTTAGGACAGGTATGAGAAAGTGTTTTTGGTGCCTATCTGGGGGAGTTTGTTTCATGTCATCCATTTCCTAGTTGAGCCAAAGTTAACATTTTCTCGACTGATAGACCAGGTTCAGTACCTTTGCCTTTTTCATTACCAGATGCATGAGAGTTTTTAGGATTAACATTAGTACTCGGGTTATCCTTATTGTTTTTATGAACGACGATGTTTTGGGAGTGCATAGTCTTGGCCTGCAGTTAGGCTGCCTGTCAGAGTTCAGATTAGTCCAAGAAAAAGTGTTGTTTTCTCAATTCCTGTGTATTTTTCATCAACATCTCTTGTCAGGGGCATGATTCTTAGGAAGAACATGGAGAGTGTATCATGGAGGTAACGTGGGGTTCACAGTGTCCAACTGACAGGTGGTGCAGAGTTTCAATTCAGAATGGGAATGGAGTCACTTTGAATATCCTTGCATATTCAGGTTCCTTTTTCCCAGGAATGGTGAGGAACATAGCTGGGAGTCAGTTGAGCACGAGTGTGCTTGTGCTTCTCCCTCCATGGCGGAGGCATTTTCTAAGTTTGGAATCAAGGCTAAGGGGTTAGGATTCGGTGAAGTATACTGTCATTTTGATTATTCCTGCCAATTGGGCCTCCATAGTATAGTGAGGATGATGGGTACATGAGGATTGCAGTTAGGATTAGTGTGTCATGCTTTTACTCTAATATATGTATTCATGTGTCAGTGAGATTGTGGACTTTTGCTAAGGACTGGGCTGTCAGAGAGTGTGGTGATATACAGTTCTGTGTATACCTCCAATAAATACAGTATTGGCCATGATTCTTTTTCTTGATCATGTGGTTTTCAATAGCCCCCTGTGTTACTCCTCATGAGTCTGTGTGTGCCTTAGTGGTATGTTAGGTGCATGATATCCATAAAGAAGAGTGGCATTTTCAAGAATTCCTTGTATTTGCAGTCACTTGTCATTGTTAGTCTTGGGGTTTGGGCTAAGTTTAGGAAAGGGAATCGCCTTGTGAGCATAATCTGGGCAACTTTGGATCATTTTTGTCAATTTCCCATGGCTAGGGTGAGGATTGCATAAAGGTCAGCATGGATGTGGTGATATTTGCGTATTGGGTTTCAAAATGGATTTTAATGTTTTGGATGAACATTAGAATTCAGGATAGTGTTAGTTTTCCTGAGTGCATTCATAAGTGTTAGTGAGCCCTCTCTAAGGTGAGGGTGAAGATTTGGGACAGGGTTGGTATTAGGGTGAGGAATACTGTCATTTTGCTTATTACTGGGTATCCATATAGAAATTCAATTGTTATGATTAGGATTTGTGTTAGGACATGTATGAGGAAGCATTTGTAATGTCAATCTGAGGGAATTTGGTTCATTTTGTCCATTTCTTAGGAGAGCCAAAATTAGCATTTTCTAGAAGGATAGCACCAGGGTGGGTTCCTTCCTGATTTCAGTTTTCACATGTCAGTTTTTTTTTATTAGAATCACTATTCAAAGTAGCCAAAATTTTCCTATGAATGGGAATGTTTTGGGGTTGCACAGTCTTGACCTGCCCTTCAGAGTTCAGGTTAGCACAAGTAAAAGTGATGTTTTGATGATTACTATGTATTTGTCATCAACATCTCTTGTCAGGGGCATGATTCTTAGGAAGAACATGGAGAGTGTCTCATAGAGGTAGAGTGGGGTTCATAGTGGGAGATTGACAGGCGGGGTAGGGTTTCAATTCACATTGCACATGGCATCACTATGGATATTCTTGCATATTCAGGTTCAGTTTGCACAGGAATGGTGAGGAGTATAGCTGGAAGTCAGTTGAGCACTAGTGTGCTTATACCTCTCCCTCCTTACTGGAGGCACTTGCTATGTTCAGAATCTGTGCTAGAATTAAAGTTAAGATTCAGGTGAAGTATACTGCCATTTTGATTATTCCTGTGGATTGGGCTTTCCAAATAATATTCACAACAGAGCATAATTCAGGTTTGGAGTTAGGATTAGTGCATTGTGCATATACTATAGTGTAGGCATTAATGTTTCAGTGAGATTGTTGGCTTAATGAAGTAAATAGGGTACCCATGTGTATCTTTTCTCTTATATGAGAATATGAAGATGTAAATGTATTCCAGAATGCATGATACATATTTTGATACATAAAATATTCAACAGGAAAGTATAAGGTAAGTATCAAGAAGAAAGAAAAAATATGAAGTTAATAAAGGAAAGAAAACATATGTATATAAAGGGGATGGGGAATTTAGCATGGGTAGCAGAATGGGAAAAAATAAGAAATAGATTGTGGCACATACTAGTACAAATTCTCAATATTGAGTGTGATCATGATGTGTTTATAAAATGTGCCAATAAAGAATTTATTTGAAAAATTAAAAATAAATATATGTTCTAAAAACATTAATAAATGAATTACAATGCACAGTGGAAGTCTTAAAGAAAATGTCTCTGTTAGATTTGAGAGAAATCCAACCTAAATTGTTATCCCTCTGAGCCTTCCCTTATGAATATATATATATACATATATACATATATATATATATATGTATATTTCCTGTCTCCTGTTTTCCCTCTATTTAGACCATTAAGTGGGACAGGATATTTTGAGATGCCTGTGGTCCTTTCAGGCCCTTACTAGTTGTTTGATCTTTGATGGTTGGTCTTCAGTACAAACTCCACTGTCACAAACAAGCATGAGCAAGCCTGAGCATCCCTGATGTTGGTTTGCAAGGCTGAATATGGCTGGGGCTGAATCATTGTCAGCCCTGAAGGTCTACTGTGAACTGGGGCACCTACATCTGCACCTTGGCCAGAGACTCCAGGCCCTTCACCAAACAGATCCTGAAACTCGGAGGCATCTCCTGAAACATTACAATATACCATTTCACTTGTGGAAAGAACACTTTGTGCTGGCCTTAGGGAGTGAGTCTGGAGATGGCCCTGGGGCCGTGTAGTCCTGGGCTTTGGTAGGTTGCAATGCTCACACCAGAGGCTGACGAGCCCTGGAGTCTTTTCTCGGATGCCATTAATTGGAACCAGTCCTGGTGCCAGAGTAGGTCACCTGGTGAGGGATGCTGTGCTGTCTCAGCTCTGTGATGATGTTACCAAGCGCAACCTGGTGGAGGGAGGAAGATTAATAATTTGTTCCAAAGTAAATTAATAGATGAAGGATAATGAGAAATATTGATATTGCTTGGAGCTTCTGTGGAAAAATTAGATTACCAAATGCTGATCAGTCTGGCTCTTTGGGAAATGAACTCAGGAAAATTAAGGGTTGACAGGATCACCATTATCCCTGTGATGCTGGCTGTTCAGATCTGTGGAGAGGGAGGGAAAGCCCATGGGATGAGAGAAAGGGCCGCATCAAGAATGCAGTAGGGATCCAGTAATATGGCCCTGTCTCTTCTGGACCATCCCCTCCTCACCCTCAGAAGCACAAACTTCTTCCTGAGTGATAAACACTACAGGCTGGTCCTTCTAGAGTAGAGGCTGGGCCTGGTGTGGACACAGAGCCATCTGTATGGGCCTCCAGTGAGCTGAGCTGTGTCACTATAAGGTGCTAAGTCTGTAGGACCAGCCAGATCCATTGGCTGACTCTGTGGGAGACAAAGATCAACAGAGCCTGGACAGAGGCAGGGTCAACCCCCTGAGCCACTGGGGCAAGGTGGTAAGCGATACCACTAGGCCTCACAAGCACTGGATGCTGTCAGGAGTATGGACTGAGGGGAGGAAAGCGTTTCTTGTCTCATGAAGACTTTATGACCTATTTTGCAAAGTTTTGATATATTTGAGGCAAGTGCAGAGATTACAGGCTCAGGAATCTTCTCAGTGTCTATTTTGGCCTTGTAAGGTGCTAGGTCCTTGCCTGGCTGATACACAAGTCCACTCGGGTAAGTAGCTAAGGGTGGGAGTTTGTCTAAGGGACATAGAAAGATGAGAATTACTGCATCCCACAGTCTTACTGTGGGAAGGAACTCTTTGAGTCACAATTCCTTAGGTGACCCTGAATAGTCTTTAAAGGATTTAATGTTTTCAATGTATATTATAGACACACTCCAACAAGTGTTTTTTATTTTGTCCTGTGGATCTGTGTGTGTGTGCACATGCACATGTGCTTGCATGCCTATAGCGACACACGTCTATGTAGCAATGTGAAGAAAACTGCTAGCTTCTGCTCTTCCCATTCTTCTAAGTGTTAGAAACCCAGCAGGGTGCTGTGAGTTCCTTTACCCCTGCCTGAGCTCCTCTCAGGGCAGACCCTGGATAAATGGGCCCAGGGGCCCTCACCTTCACACACCTTTGCTCTGTCACTGATGGCAACAAATCAGGTAATGCATGCTCAAGACCTGTGCCATGACCGCAGAACATGCGCACTGCCCTGAGGACTCAGGGACAAGATTCCACGGTCATTTTTGCCCATTCTCTTCCCAAGCTCTCCATGAGCTTGGCCTTCATTCTTTTGACTGGCACAAACCATGTGGAGTAAGGGCTACACTGTAATACTGAAGTCCTATAAATTACGAATTTGGAAACTAAACCATGCTTCACTACTGAGATGCTTCACTGTTTTGATAGGTGCCATGTTTAATGGGTGAAATAGAGAGATCACAGTGCTGAGGAAAATATAATTTAGGTTCCAACTTGCAGATCACCAGTGACAAGCATGGAGGTGAATGCAAATCAGGAAGACCAGAAGAAAAAGCCTCAGAGCAGAGCTCAGAGAGAGGTGGGTGTGCAGACAGGAGACCTGGGGCCACCCACAGGGCATACTGTGTCCCCTTGTGGAGCTCTTCCCCTCCCGCCAGTATGTTATTGAGGATTTTTACATCAATGTTCAAGAGATTGGCCTGCAGTTTTCTTTTTTGGTTGGATCTTTCTCTGCCTTTGGAATCAGGGTGATGGTTGCTCTAAGGAATGATTTGGGCAGTACTGCTTCCCTTTCAATTTCATTAAAAAGATTGTGAAGCAGTGGCATTGACTCTTCTTTAAATGTTTTGTCAAATTCAGTGAACCCATCAGGAGTTTTCTTTGTTGGTAGTTTTTTTTATTACATTTTCAATTTCACAGGTTGATATTGGGTTGTTTAACATTTTTCTATCCTCTTTGTTCAGCTTTGGAAGTTCATATGTCTAGGAATCTGTCCATTTCTTCTAGATTTTCCAGCTTTTTGGAGTACAAATTTGCAAAGTACGTGTTTATTATCCTTTGGATATCCACTGGATCTGTGGTGATTTCCCCATTTTCTTTGCTAATAGCATGGATTTGAGCCTTTTCCTCCTTTGTTTGATAAGATCAGCTAAGGATCTGTCAATTTTATTTATCCTTTCAAAAAAAACAACTCTTCGATTCATTAATTCTTTGTATTGTTCTCTTTGTCTCCATTGCATTAATTTCTGCTCTGATCCTTATAATTTCCTCCCTTGTGTGAGCTTTGGGTTTGTCTTGCTCTTCTTTTTCCATTTGGTTCATCATTAGATTGTTTACTTCAGTTTGCTCTACTTTCCAAGTGTAGGCATTCACTGCCATGAATTTCCCTCATAGAACTCCTTTCATTGGGTCCCATAAGTTCCTGTAAGTTGTACTGGGGTTGTCATTTAGTTGTAGAAATTGTTTAATTTCTTCTTTAATTTCTTTTATGGCCCATTGGTTGGTCAACAGAGTGTTGTTCACTTTCCATGTGTTTGTGAGGATCTTGGAATTTCTTTTGCTATTCAGCTCCATTTTCAAGGCACTATGATCTGACAGTATGCAGGGGATAATTTTAATTCCTTTGCATTTACTTAAGCCTGTTCTATGGACTAGGATGTTATCTATTTTGGAGAATGATCCATGAGCAGCTGAGAAAAATGTATATTCTGACTTTGTAGGGTGAAATATTCTGTAGGTATCTATTAAGTCCATTTGCTCAAAAGTTTGATTTAGCTCAAGTATTTCCTTATTGATTCTGTGTCCAGTTGATCTGTTAGTTTATGAGAGTGGAGTATTAAAGTCCCCTACTACTATTGTATTCATGGCTAACTGGCTTTTCATGTCCAGTAATGTTTGTTTCATATAGTTGGGTGCATTAGAGTTTGGTATATAAATATTTATGATTGTTATTTCTTTCTCTTGGATAGTTCCCTGTACGAAAATATAGTGACCTTCTTTATCTCTCTTAATCAGTTTGGGTTTGAAATCTATTTTATCTGCAAACAAGACAACCACACCTGCCTTTTTACAGTTTCCTCTGGCATGTAGGATTGTTTTCCAATGCTTTATTTTCAGTCTATGGGTTTCCTTCTGAATTAGGTGTGTTTTCTGTATGCAGCAGATTGTAGGACCCTGCTTCTTGATCCAATCTGCTAGTCTGTGTCTTTTAATTGGCCCATTGAGTCCACTGACATTAATGGTTATGACTGATAGGGACATATTCAGGGCTGCCATGTTTCTCTGTTCTTGGTTCTTTTCTTCTTTGCTTTTCCCCTTTTCTGTTCAGTTTCTTGTTTGTCTCAGTGAGTTCACTCTGCTGTGTCTCAAGGTTATGGAATTTTCTGTGTTTTTTTTCCAAGATGGTCTTTAGAATATTTTGGCGTGCAGGTTTCATATTTGTGAAGTTTCTCGGTTGTTCTTTATCCTGGAAGTATCTTATTTCCCCGTCTATTCTAAAAGATAGTTTTGCAGGATACAACAGTCTAGGTTGGAGGTTGTTTTCCTGTAATGTTCGAAAGACTTCCCTCCAGGCTCTCCTTGCATTGAGTGTTTGCATTGAAAAGTCTGCTGTGATCCTAATGGGCTTTCCTTTGTAGGTGATTTTCTTCCTTTCTCTCACTGCTTCCAGTATTTCATTCTTCTAATGTATATCTGGAACCTTTATAATTATATGTCTAGGTGTAAATATTTTTATGTCATGGCCTTTTGGAGTCCTATAGGCCTCATTTATCTGTATGGCCAATTCTTTTTCTGTGAAGTTTTCTGCCATTATCTCTGACAACAGTTTTTTAATGTCTTTTTCACTGTCTCCTGCTTCCTCAGTGACTCCAATCAGTCTTAGGTTATTTTTCTTTGAGTCATCTAGAAGCTGTTGGATTGATTCCTCATGGTCCCTTACCCTTTTCCATAGATTATGTCTTTCCTGTTCTTTGGCTGCTGTGCTGTCCTCTAGGTCTGAGATTCTGTTCTCTGCTTCATTCGTCATACTTCACAAACTTTCATTCTCCTTCTCCATTGCCTGGAGCTCTGCTTGGAGCTGTTTAAAAGGTTCCATTGCTTCTGCTACCATGGATTCTATCATCTTACTGATCTCTTTTTTAATGATGACCTTCACTGTGGACAGTATCTCTGTTTTGATCTCAGAGATGAGTTCTGATTTCCATTTTACTAGATCTACTTTAGTTACCATCTCATAAAGACCTGGCATTTGAGCTTCAGTTTGTTCTATTTCTCTTTTCTCTGAATTTCTCTGTGGTGGTGATTTTTGTGTCTGGTTTTTAAAATATTTTCTCATTTCTATTCCTTTGTTGTTACTAATGTTATTTTGTTTTTTGTTTTTTGTTTTTTGTGTGTTTTTTTGCCTGATGCCAGGGCAATGTTTGTTGCAAGTCTCTTTCTTTCTGTTTTCTGGGAGCCTTTGGAAGTGGCACCTTGACACTGTCTCAGTTCTGACACATCATAGGAGGTGTTTGAACAGAACGGTCACATCATCTTTGTTACCATAATACAATCAATACCAATATCAGATTAAACACAGTAAATGAAATTAAAAGTTTTGACAATTTCTATTCTGAAGACTTTGAACTCATGAGTTACCTCTATATCCATTTACCAAAATTTAGAATTAATCAGCAATGTATATACAACATGCAGATTGTAAGTGTACCTCAGAACCCTTTGGGGATAAAAGATCCCTGGGGAATCGATAAGGTAGGGAGACAGAAGGAGAATGAAATAGGGATAGCAGATTTATAAAGATTACATAGATCTCAAGAACCTCATATATGCCAGTGGGTAACAAACACTAAAATGACATATATAAAACAGTGCCAACTGTATGCTGTAAGACCGCTGGAGACTTTGCACACCCTCTTGCAATAATACAGAGGAAGAAGTAGGGCAGCCTAAGAGTCTTTTACTTCTGGGTATTAGTTCTGACAGGAAGGTAGGAGAAGGTGTGGGGACAGGAGGTGAATAGAGGGATCTAGGACTAGATGGCAAAGCAGAAGCTAGATTCCCTTTTACTATATAGCTGTAAGCAATAGTGAGAGCAAAAACCCAGAAAGCTGGGCAGATTTAGTGCCAGCAAAGTAAGAAAATAAGAAAAAAATTATTTCAAAATGAAGGAATAAAAAGTAAAAACAGCAATCAAAATCAGCAGTGACAGGGCTGGAGACTTAGCTTAGTGGTTCTGGCACCTGCCTCACAAGTGTAAGGTCCTGAGTTCAATCCCTGGCAACTACATGCAATGCTGGGCATGGTGACTCATGCCCACCAGCCATAAATACTACATACCACAGGGCTGGGCGTGGTGGCTCACACCTGTCATCCCAGCACTTGGGAGGTAAAGACAGGAGGATGGCTGAGTTTGAGGCTTGCCTGAGCTATATATTGAGCTCAGGGCCAGGCTAAACTACAAAGTGAGACCCTTTCTTAAAAAAAAAAAATCAGCAATGACAATATACCAAGCTAAACGCATTAGCTAAAAAGAAATATTCCTCAACTTTTATCTTGCCTGACCCATCTCCGCACAGCTCTGGGTGGAGTGGGGGCTGCCCTGGGTATTGCAAATGGCGCTGGATCCTCTCAGCGGGCCTGGGGCGTCACTAGGCTCTCCGGGCGGAGTGGAGTCTGCCCTGAGGTCGCAGATGGTGCCGTGTTCTCTATTCCTCTTTTTCTAATCCTCCTCATCTTCTTCCTCTCTCTTTCCTTCCTGTCTGTCTGTCTGTCTGTCTGTCTGTCTGTCTGTCTCTCTCTCTCTCTCTCAGGTATGTGCATCATTTCAACTGCCATTAAACAGATCATAAACACATATGAGTCTCCCTGCCCATCTTTCTGAGGTCCTGCAGGAGTCCTGAGAGATGAAAGAGCTGTGGTTTCCACATAGCCGTGCAGTGGTGAGTATCGGAGCAACAGAGATTGGATCTATTTAGAGGAAAAACTGTAAATTGCTTTTCCTTGAAAAAGAAGAGCCTGCAGCACAAACATCACCAAGTCTGAAGCTCTGCTCCCTGAGCACTCACCGCTGCTCTGGGCTAGGTTCCCTGGGGAGGCAGCACAATCCTTACGCTGTGGCAGACAGATCAAGAGGCACCTCAGCTCATTTCCACACCAGAGGGGCAGTGCCAGAGCTGGACACCAGGGCGAGCCAAGTCACATAGGGTTCTGTGCTGTATGTGCTTTTTAAAGTGTTATAATTTGAAGCTTCACATTTAGTTCTATGATCTATTTTGAGTCAAATTTTATATAGAGGGGGACTAAATTCATTTTTAAAATCTACAGGTAGCTATACTTTCCTCCACCAAATTACCAAAATTTGTGCTTTTGCCAAAATTCAGTTGTGTATGTTTGTATGGGTCTATCTCTGGGCTGTTTATCCTCTTTCCCTAGATCTTTTTATTTGATTTATGCCAATAACATACTGATTTGATTATTGCATTTTTGTGGTGAGTTTCAAACCAGATAACATTATGCCTTAAACTTTGTTTTATGCATTTCTTGATGAATTTTAAAGTTATTGTACCATTCATACATTAGCTTGCTCTAGCCATTCCACAATATATCATTTATCAAAATATTTTTAGAACTTGGAATTGCATCAAATTTCTAGTTCAATTTCAGTACTTTTGGTAAGAATATTGGACCTTAAGACCCAAGGGCATGACATATTTTGTCTTTTAATTAGGCCATTTGAATTTTTCTCAGCAATATTTTATGATTTTCAGTGTGTAAGAATGTACATCTTTTATTTGATTTAAAGCTAAATGTTCCACACTTTTAAATTTTATCCTAAAGAGTGTTAAATTTTATCATAAAGATTCCAAATATTCTATGTTAATTTTACAGAATGCAATTCATTTCTGTCAGGGATGCATGCTCTCATGCATGATTTTATTTTTAATAACAATTTTAGAATTATGAAATATTGGGACTAAAGAGAATCATTATATACATGTGCCCAGTTTCTCCCATTAGAAGCACATGGTAAGATATGTTTGTCACAATTTATGATACTATAGCGATACATTATTCTTAACTAACTTTGCAGCTTAGCCACCTCTCTTCAGTTTCCTCCAATGTGCTTTGTCCCTTCTAGGTTCCCATGCACAGCGCTGTATTACACTTAGTTTGCACAGGTTACCTCAGACTCTTTGCTCTGGCTGACTTTGACTATTCTGAAGAATAAGGTATTTTGTAACCTCTCCCCACAAGAAACTTTGTGTGTTCTCCTCAGGAAGAGCCTAGGGTGGCAGGTCTTCTCTGGGTGATGACTGCATAGGTGAGTGCCATTCTCTCTCATCTCCAAAAGGACAGAAACAGTCAGCACAAGACATCACTGATGTTGCCAACCTTCATCTCCCAGCAGAGGTCGTTTTTCTCAATACCTTCCTCCACTGGACAGTTACTCTTCCTTCCCTTTCTACACGGCACCCTGGGAAGGCGATACTCTGCCTAGCCCACAGTTTGGAGAGGGGGGTCTGCTATCTCTCCCAAAAAGTTGCATTAAATATCAGGGATTTGTCACACTCTCCCAAACTACTTATTTAGCCAATCATTTCTCTCTATCTATGAATCCATGGATATTTACTGCATATTTTGAGCTATCATCCAATAACAATTTACTTGGTTGTTCAACACTTTTCCTAGTTCTGGCCACTGGATGCTTCGCTTGGCTCTGGTCTGATTTGGTTTTGTCTTCTTAGCACTCTCTTTCTGGCACTGTGAGATGCTCCAAGTCTACCTTATCTATTTCTTGCCCAATCTTAGAATTAATCAGTTCTCCAAATAGACCTGATTCTTTTTAGGAATATGGCATTTAAAAGCAAGATTTGAAAATAAAGTACAATTGACCGTGTAATGAATTTGTATCTTGCAAACTAGTTCAGCACATTTGTATGTCTGATAGGTGTGTTCTGGTTTTTATTTTTAAAACTCAAGCATGCAGACTGTGAGAAAAGTTTTTGTTTCTGTTCAATGTGTATGCCTTTTTTACCAATTAGTTTAGCTTTCTTAACGCTTTCCAAACACTGTAGAGGTAAGGACTGAATAGCCCTATCCTGTTAGTAGCTTTAGGAGGCAAGGTAGAATTTTCATAACAAAGTAGGATGCTACCTACAAGCTTTTCATAAGTTCCTCTTCTTATATTGTTATCAGTCTTTTTATTAGGGTTGGATATTGGATTTTGTTCTTTTTTCAGCAAAATTTGAGATAACCACATGGTTTCTATATTATAGTTTATTCATACGGTGAATTACACTGATTGATTTTCAAGTGTTCTCAACACTAGACACCTCAACTAGAGCTGAGTCTTCACAAGGCTGTTTGATCTTAGACACCTGCCACATTTCATGGTTTTCAGATACTTGTACTTCTGAGTAGTGGGAACACATCCAAAAGATTCTACAATACCCCTCAATCACTAACTGGAATGACTCACAAAGCTCAGGAAAGTACCACTGTTGTGGTTTTACTGGAAAGGAGACAAATGAAGATCAGGCAGATACAGAGACACATAAGGTAAAGTCTAAGAAGGACTGGAAGCAATGTTTCCCCATTCTCTTGCTGTGTGGTTGGGGCATGTCATTGTCCTGTCACAACTCTGTGCTCAGCAATCAGGACACTCCACTGGGCTGTAGTACCCTGTTTCTGTTAGGGTTTCACTTGAGGCACGATTGACAGAGTCCTCAGTTGGGTAAATGAGCTCTATCTTGAACTCTTTTGCCTTCAGAAGTCAGCTTCTTGCAACCCTCCTCCTCTAACCTTGTGGTTGGTCTTGCTGGGGACTAGTTCCTTCCTGACTCATCTGCTCACTGAGCATAAACTCAGGACTGATCCTGGGACTCATGAGTAACATAGATACTTGTTGCCCAGGAGTTTCTAAAGATGTAAAGACTCACTGTCAGAAACCACTGGAAAAGAGACTAAAGTCATTTATTTTAGAACACAATGTTGGACCACGTTACACCCTAGGATAAATATCCTAGGTCATGATGTACTTCTATATTGTTGGGTTCAATTTGACAATGCTGATTAGATTATCTGCATCTGTGTGCATGTAGGAAAGTGGATTTCAGTTTTATTTCCTTATAATAGTATAGTGCTGGCAAGAAAAGAATTGTGACTTCAAAAACTCTATTGGAAAGCAGTAGTTCATGACAAATTATTACCATTCATTTTTAAGTACTTTGTAGATTTCATTAGTTAAGCTATTTGGTGGTTCAGTTTTCTTTATGGGAAGGTTTTTAAGTACAAATTCAATTTCTTAAATCAACATACCCTATCAAATTTTAGAAGTATTATCTCTAATAGCTTGCTTCTTTGCAGTTACTTTTACCTTTTTATCCTAGTTGTAAAAATTGATATAAAGAAGTTTATAATATTCTGTTGTTATTATTTTCCTCTGTAGTTTATTGCAGTATGTTGTATCCCTTTTCCATATTGGTCATTTATTCCAGTTGGTCTGGTAAATTTTTAATACAAGCTTTTTTAATATCTTATTAAAAAATAAGTTTGGTTTTTCATTATTTAAAAAGTTTTCTGTTTCATTTTTCCTCCATCTAATATATTTTATTCCTTATCTTCAAATTACTATGGACTTAATGTAGTGCTTCCCTTTTCATTCAGCACCAAATAGTTTCTAATTTTTATTTTTATTTCTTTTTGACCCAAGGGGCTATTTATGACTGCATTATTTGGTTCCTAAATAATTGGAAATATTCAAGAGATACTTCTCTTATTGATTTCTTATGTAATTTCATTACAGCCAAAAAACATCATATTGCTTTAGTTCTTTTAAATTCATTGAGATTTTTCATGGCTCATCATACGGTCTATATTGAACATTTTTTTGTTGTTCAGTAGAAAGAAATGCTTACTGTACTATTTGGGGGTAATATTCAATAAATGTCAATTGGATCAAGTTGGCTGATGTGGTTTTGAAGTTTTCTATATCCTCATTACTTCTCTACTATTTCTATGAATTATTGATGGAGGATAATAAAAAATATAATTAAACTTATACAGATTTTTCTCCTTGTGCTTCCAATGACACTTGCTTCAGATATTTTGAAATTCTCTTCCCAGTTATAAAAATATTTAAGATAGCTTTATGCTCCTGAAAAATTATCATTTTTCTCATAGTGGGTCACATCTTCTTCCTTATTTGCATGTAGATAAAATTTTACTGAATACCAGCATTGTTAATTTACATGGTTATTTTTATATTATTACATTGCCTTGTTATAGTTTTTGTGGGAAGCCATCCTATTGCACAATCAAAACTTTGGCTGGGCCAAGCTTTCCTGCCTGCAGAAGGACTTGGGGACTTGACTCTTTGCCTCAGGTAGCAATAGGGGACTCTGGTGTCCCACATGCTGTAGTGCTCCAGAGCAGAACTATACCCAGGATCTTCATCTCATCTATATAACCCCTCAAGGACTATTGGAGGGCAGTCTGCTCTGCCCTCTGGGTCTTTTGAGTCCTTTGTTACACAAAATGTATGGAATGAAAGGTGTAGCCATCTGGGTTGTGTAGATCAGACTCAGTTTTATATAGATCAGACTTAGCTTCTCTAAATCTCATTTCTGTCTACTTATTATTTAATTTGCCTTGTGCTGTCAGGTTTATAGGAGACTAGATCTTAATTAACAACACAAATTCTGGTAACTTCCCTTTCCACTGTTCCCTACATATTATCTGTCTAAATTTTAGGATGCTGATATTTTACTTCAAATGAGTGTGTTTATTTTGGATCTTTTAATTTTTCTTGGGCTGGAAGTTATTTTCTACTACTAAGTCACACGTGACTTGTGTACTATGGGGTTTTCCAGCCTGGCTGGTTGGTATGGGGCACAGTTCCTGTTCCTGTGTGGATCTGGACATGATTCCCTCAAATCCTGACTCCCTAAGCTCAAGAAATTTCTCCTACCTCAATCAGCCAGTTTTTTTTTTCTTTTATTTTTTTTTTAGGCAGGGACTAGCTGTGTAGTTCAGCCTGGCCTTGGACTCTTCCTGCCTCAGCCTTCTCAGTGCTAGGATTACAGGCATGCCTCAGCACTCCAGGCTACCTAGCTTTTACTTTTAATGCTAAATAAATAAAATAATTTTTGAAAGGAATTTAACTTGTTTTTTTCAAAGGTGAATGTAAATTTTCTGTCCTTCTGTAGTCTCCAGCCTTTGATTATTTTTCCCAGACAAGCTGGATATGTAAACAGGGCACATTCTTCCTCCCACAGCTGGGGTGACAAAGGGGACAGATGGCTGGAAAACCCAACTCACAGGAAAGTGGGTAACTTATGTCCTGTGTTCTTAGCTCTTCTGAGACAAGGACCAGCCTTGTGGAACTTATTGATTGTACATTCTAAGAGCTTTGATGTAGATTCCCTTCCTTCTCTATTAAGTAACAAAACTTCTGTTGACTAAAGACATTTTTAATGACTGCCTCTTAATCTGCATATCATACATTTTACTTGCCTCGGTGGACAGGATAGGTCTTTCAGTACAATACTAAATAGAAGAGGAGGGAGTATATCCTAACTTATTCTCAAATAAAATAGTAGCTACAAATTACATTAAAATTAGAAGACAGCACATAAAATTTGTGCTATGAACTTAACCCCAATATTTTACAGAAATCTGTCCTTGCATAATTATCTGAGAGGAGGAGAAAGATGCCAAGTCATCACTCCTAAGGTGTGAGAAGAGCGGCAAAGCAAATCTAAGGTTTGCAGAAAGAAGAAAGGATGAGAGAAGAGGGAAAATCCTGCTGCTGCTCCAGATGCTAAGAGGCAGTATCAGTCATGGAGTGTCTGGACAATTTCATGTCAGTAATCCTGACAATTTAAGTTTGGTCAGATGAATTCTTAAAAGAACATAAAGGAATACATAGAGCCATGTTTGTGTAGTATTTCTTGCATTTCCCACAGAGTAGCTCTTGTCTTCCCCTAGTTGTGTCATTTGGGAAGCTCTGTTCAGGACTCTCCAATGTTTTCTGTATTTATGTACTTCATTGAGATTATATCTGAAAAAAAGGATGGGGGAGAGAAAGGAGAGGGGAGAGTAGAAAAGGGGGAGGGGACAGTGTGGGGAGAGAAGGGTGGGCAGGAAAAGAAAGAATGATCTTTCCTTCTACTTCCATACCCAGAGCTTTACCCTCTTGTCAGAGAACAGTCTGGCTGCAGTAATTAATTCCTCAGTTCCCCTTGATTAGCTCTTCTTGCTGGGACCCCACTGCACCTTTCTTCTGTTTTGCTTTCAACTGCAGAAGCCTATTTATTGAGAAATTCTGGCCAATGTGTTTTCTCCATGACTTCAAGATTCCAGCGGGGTCAAGAAAAACTGGGAACTCATTGTTAACCTGGATGTTTTCATTGCATGTTTGGGAGGAATGCTTTTCTAACTCTGCAATTAGAACTGAGTTTCTGCATTCTTTTCAAGTGTTTCTCAGTGTTGACACTGGCTTCTAGTCTGACTGACACAATCTTTATATTTCTAAATAAAATTTCTTTAGTACATAAAATATATTTTTCAAAATTAATACTGCACTTTGAAATAAACCACCTTGTGTAGGAAATTTCAAGGTTGTGATGTATTTCCATGCCTCTCTCAGGACTTTGTGTACATATATAAACTCCAAATATATTGCTGGGTTTTTTTTTTTTTTGCTTTACTTTTTTTTTTTTTTTTTTTGAGACAGGGTCTCGCTTTGTAGTTCTGGCTGGCCCTGAGCTCACTATGTTGCCCAGGCAAGCTGCCAGGAACTCAGCAATCCTCCTGTCTCTCCCTCCCGAGTGCTGGGTTTTTTGCTTTACTTTATTAATTTTTATAAAAAATTAAAAACAAATCTATAAATATATCCTTTTAGTATTTTATACACACACACATGTATGTACATTAAATAAAATTCATATCCTTAAATCAGCAGGTATGGGGAAATACATTTCCTCAGAACTTTTTGTGTTAAAATCTCTTTATTTAAAAAAAAAAAATGTGCCGGACGTGGTGGCTCACGCCTGTAATCCCAGCACTCAGGAGGCAGAGACAGGAGGATTGCTGAGTTTGCGGTGGCTTGCCTGGGCACCATAGTGAGCTCAGGGCCAGCCTGAACTACAAAGCGAGACCCTGTCTCAAAAAGCAAAAAAAAAAAAAAAATCTCTTTATTTTTGCCGGGCATGGTGGCTCACGCCTATAATCCCAGCATTCAGGAGGCAGAGACAGGAGGATTGCTGAGTTCTACAAAGCAAGACTCTGTCTCAAAAAAAAAAAAAAAAAAAAAAAAAAAAA
>PVIC010005972.1:0-27509 GCA_004025085.1 Thryonomys swinderianus | reverse complement strand
GTGTGAACCACCATATGCAGTTTGAATGATATTTTTGCTAGAGATAGAATTTTAGATTGAGTATTTTTTTCTATTAGCAAATTTAGTATATTGGCAATACAATTATTTTCAGGGTTACATCATTTCTGTTAGTAATCTACAAGCATTTTAATAAATCTTTTTCTCAATGTCATTTTTCCTTGCTAGTTTCTAACATTTCTATCACAGTTTTCCAGCAATGTGATTTTTTGAATAATCTGTTGCTCTTTTAATATGATTTTATTTTTTAATTTTTTTAAATTTAATTTATTGGTACATTATATATACATATCACAACTACATTCCATATTGAGAATTTGTACCAGTATATGACATGACTTAATTCTCATTTTTCCCCTTCCCCTACCCACCCTACTACCTCCTGATCCTGTTATAAAAGCTTTGTTTCCTTTTTTAACCAATTTTTTCTTTCCCCCCATTATTTACCCCTAAACCCCATTTCCCTTTGAATATTTACTATTTCAAAAAAGGGATCATACATTCTAGAACACATTTACAACTCATTTTCACTTGTCAAGTATATTTGGCATGACTTGAGCAATTTGATTATAACACATCCTACATGGCTCATGCTGGACATATGTTGCTTGGGTTTTATCAGATTTTGGATATCGTTCTATATGACATTGCCCTGAAATATTCAGCAGCCTCAGTCAGCCTGGGTTCCAGTCTGTCTTCTTGCTCCTGTGAGAAAACTATGTCCTGCTTATTTTCTTTCTCCTGGCCTCTGTTAGAACAGGACTCCTGAGAAGATACCTTCTCCCAAGCCTCATACTCCTATGCACTGCATTTTCTACTTTGGTGGGAGGAACTCCTGTTTCTTCTTATTTAGTCCTCTCAGTACCCAGTCTGATACCAAGCCCAGAGGCTTTGGAAGTGTTATTGAGGACCCAGTGTTGGGCTAACTGTATATGCACATTTGGAAGACTCTGCTAACAGTGTGCCTGTTGCCTTGTGAGGCATAGAGTCATAGAGAAGAAACCCTGTACATGAGAGACTGAGCCCTGGCTTTTATGTTGTTCGGCTCATGTCTGGTAGCTCTGCTCTCAGGCACCATCAGATAAGACCCTCTCCACTGGCCCCCTTGACCACTCTCCACCCCACACAAACATGGGACAACTAAAATGACCAGGACTCGAGGGGATGTTTGTATTCATTGGCTCTGAGTCCTTCATCAGAAGTTTCCATTCTGTTTAATATGGCTACTGAGGTTGGCACTCAAAGTCGCCTTGAGTGAGAGAGATGGCAGAAAAGTAGGTCTGCAGTACCACAATGGGATAAATCAACAGCTTTATTCATTCACCATTTCCATGTTAGATCAAAATAATGTGATCATCAAATACCTCCCATGAATTAAGGTTGGGGGTGCTAGATATACTCTAGAATGTAAGACCACCAGAATCTCTCATGTGTTAGGGTTTAGAATTTAGAATCAAATTCAGAAAAAACCCATTGTCATTTGTCAATAAAATTGACAATGTGATTTTCCTTCCTTATAAATCTTTTTTTTTTGTTTTTGTATATTAGAACAGCAGTGCTGAAGTCTGTGAAATAAAACCTTAGCTGTATATGTTCAAATGTAGAGTTGACCAGCTAACTCTACCATTAATTCCAGAATGTGTGTCTGATGTGTCCTGGAAAGTGTAGATGAAAGTGTTGGATTACAGAGTCCAAGGACTATAGACTCTAAACTATGTCAAGAAGCCCTAGGAACTTCTCAGGGAGACACTGTATACATGTGCTGCTGCTTGTCATCCTCCCTGGGGAGGACATTTGCAAAATGAAGCTATATCCATTTTATTAGACAACTCTCCATGACAAGGAAGCCATCTGACCATTTTCTACTGTTCCCAGTCAAATGTTACAACCAGAAAATACAGCATTCTGTGAATTTAGCATAACTTTAATTTTCAATGGTCAACAGGTTTTATTTTTCCCACCACAAATCTGAAATGTTAGAACCCAATTATGTTGGATAAAAGTGTTATTTTCCTCTTTAAAGTCATTTAACATGAACAGAGAGTGCCAACATCCAGCAGAGAAAAACAAGAAACAATCTAGCCTCATTTTTGAGAAATAAACACATCTTCCTGCATCTTCATTTGCTCCTGAACCCAGCTGTCTTCTCCAGATGCTGCTCAGAATGTTAGCAAGATGCTAACAAATTCATGAAGAAAGAGTTTTTTCATTAAAAAAATAACTTGGTGTTCCCTCCTTCTATGCTTCACAAGCACCTCTTGGAAGTCAAAATATCTCCCTACCCCCAAAGGCCCTCCTGGAGCTGCGGTCCTTGGTTGGCTGTTCTGGCTGGTACCTACATATCCACTGGAAGCCAGGAGCCTCCCATTAGCTGCATGTCCTTTCAGGTCATTCATCAAAACTAGTTTTTCCACTATCAGTCTTCCTTTTCTTCTTTTGTAGGCATAGCCATTGCAGTTACTGGTACAATCAAATTTTTTCTTTCTTCCTTGACTTCTTTGTTAATTCTCTCCCTCTCTCTCTCTCCCTTCCTTCCTTCCTTCTTCTCTTTTCTATTTCCTTCTTTTTTGTTTAATGAGCCAAGCTTAGAACTGTATGACAATGTATTTATCATTTTTATCCCTTCTTGTTTATTCTAGTGTGAAATTGTCTTCCAGGTGGTGGTTAATTCAGCAAAGACATCCTCCCCTTATTGGGAAATTTGCACTATTTGTGAAGGTACTAAATTTGCTGACCTACCATGAGATTATCATTAGAGTTCTGTCAAACACTGATTCCTGTATTGTTTTCTGCCACCCCTGCAGGACCACGGTCATTATTCACTCTTCTTGAATGCTGTGAGGATGATCAATGAACCTAAGATCCTCTTGGAGATCACATGTGTGACTTTGAAGGTATAGAAAAGGAAAATGCAAAGTCATCCAGTGCCAAAGCCCAGATGACCAAATAGGTCCTGGCAGTCTCTGTACCACAGTTCCTTGTAGAAAGAAGGGGTGGAATGTTTTTCAGGACACAGCAAGGCTGGAGCAGGGCTGTTCTTGAAGCCATATGTGATTGCACAGAACCTCCAGATAACTGACTAAAATCTAATGAGGTAGGTTTAATGCATCTGGTTACCTCCTTTGATTAGATTTTACCTTGGAATTCCTCCGGCTCAAGTATGGGAGCAGGTCTTGTGGGAAGGGGATAAGATATTTTAAAGTTTCTGCCACTGAAGTAAGAAGTGAAAGGCTGCTGATAAAAACAGAGGATTCTACATGGCTAAACAAGCCAAGCAGGACTGGTAAAGGTGGAGCCAAGTGGAGCTCCAGACAAACAAGAAGGGCGACCTAGCACACAGTGCAGGTGAGACGGGAAGCACAGACCAGTGCCACACAGGGTAGGCCCTCCTCCCACCTGGCCAGGAACAATTCATAGAAGTTTCAGTCCATCACTAGCTGGCCCCAAGGCAGGGAGGGTAGACAGCAGTCATTTCAGAAGAAAAACAGCATGGTGTGCACAAGGCAGCAAAGGTAATGAGAGAGATTTTACCACCTTTCTCTGCCTCTTTTACCACATCCAGACTACTGCAATTAGGGCAGTGCTGAACCACTCTAGGTGGACTGGTTTAGTAATCACACACCCTTAATCTCAGCATCACGCATTCCAGATTCAGCTACCCCTGACAAATGTGGCTTTGAGAGGACATCTAGACAAGGGCAGATCCCAAATCACCTCTTAAAGGTCCCAGTTGGTCCCGCCTTTAAATATCTCCCAACAAGGATTAAATTTCCGAATGCATTTTGGAGGGGACAGGCCACAGCATCAGGTGTGACAATCTCTGCCAAACATACCTGTGGCATGGTGGGGCTGATCTTGGAGTAGAGAGCAATGTCTAGCAGCTCAAAACAGTCCTGTCTATCCCCTCCCATAAAGATAACAACACTAACTTTTCACTATTTGTCTGAATCACATCTACCAGTTGTACAAATTCAAGAGCGCAAAAGATAGTTCAGAACTTTGAGTACTGCAGACCAGAGAGAACCATTTAAATTTTATTTTTACATTAAAAGGCCTGGCTTTCTGATTCCAGTTGTGTCAGTAAGTAGCCATGAGCCTTGGCCTTTACCCATTATCTTCCTAAATGCTGCTTTGTTCATCCTTCCATGGAAATTACAAGCCCTCCCCTATTACTCAGTGTTCAGAAGGCACATAAACAAAATGTGTTTGATTTCCTTGTAAAGCAAATGTTGTTTCAAAAGTAAGAGCTCATTTGTGGCATCCTTCCTTGTGAGTAGGAGAGTTAGCCAGCCAAAAGGGAGGAAAGGTTTCTTCCCCTTTCTAGGTAATGTGAGCTCAGGGCCTCACAGGGGCATATCTGCCCTTTAGGCCTAGGGCATTGGGTTGACAGGAGTCTTTAAAAGGAGAGAGAGAGTGGGAAAAAGCAATATGGCTGCTGAGAGGAAGAAGAAATGCAGCAAGAACTGCCCATGTCCTGTGGGTACCTGTATTGTGTCCTCACCCAATGGTGAGTAAAATATAACCCTCCAATAGCCCTTTCCCTAGATGGAGTGATCCTTTTTATTGTACCTTCACATTGGGGAGCACAGGAATATCCTGATTACACCACTGCCCAAAGACTCCGAGACAAGTGATGTGCTGGACAATTATATCATGTCCAAGGCCAGGGAAGGAGGGCCAGAGAGCCAGAGCAGATACGGGGAAGAGAAGCAAGAGCCCCTGCCTCGTTTGGTTTGAAAAATAAAGATATTCAGATTCCTAGCAATAACTCTTTAGTCAAATTTAAATTCATGTTAAGATATCATGTTAATATTGTTGCTCAAAATAGTCTGTTTCTGTTACAGCTTAGATTATTTTATTTTGTTTTCATAAATAGGAATTATGTGAACAAAGACAGAGTATATAGTTTCCAGCTATTGCTGAGAGGAGGGGATGGATGCATTTAAATATCCAGTACACTCTGGGGCACATCCCATTTTCCTGGTTGGGGAGTTTTAATGGTCAGTGTGAGCATGACTCACATAGACCTTTCTTTCTCCTCTGTATGGAAGGAGAGTGAGAAAACTGGAATCAGTGAAGTTTGGATGGGATGTGAGCAAAGACAAGCAGAGCAGAAATGTTAACCTACACTTCAACTACTGGCTCTGTGAGTTTCCATCACTGTGGCAAAACCCGAGAGGCCACAGGGAAAGGTCTATCTTTGCTCACAGTTCCAGAGGATTCAGTCCCGTCCACTTGGTCCTGTTGCTCTAGGCTGTCGGGCGCAGAGCTTCTTGGCAGGTGTGTATGGTGTAAAGAGTCCGTTCACTTCCTGGAAGGAAGCGAAGACCAAAAAAAGGAGTTTTTTCCCCTCCAAAATTCATCAAAGGCAGGACTTCAGGCACCAGACTCCCTTCCAGAGATCCCAGCACCTTCATGTACCTTAAACTCATAGATTTAGCAATGCTCACAGTCGGAACTTTAAAAGTTGTTATCAAGGTGTTATGAAGCTGTGGAACTAAGGTAGCAAGTCATTTAGTACTTTGATAGATTTTTATGACAAAGAAGAAAAAGAGAGCAGGGGAATTCACCAGGCTGGCCCTGTAGCCCATCTAGGCATAAATATATAGACTATATGCAGTGGTAACAGACAGACAGCATAACGTCAAACACCAAATCCTGTTTACCTGAAAGCTTTGTTCTCTCTGCCTGTGTGCATCAGCAAATCGGCTCTCCCAAGCAAAAACTGAAGGCATGTCCTACTGTTCTCCCTCTTAGCACTTAAGATAGTTAAGCCATCAGGGCTTAGAGTTTTCGAAGGTCACCTCTTGAGAACTGAATGAAGAAACCAAAACTCATATTGTTAAGTTCCATGCTGGGAGAAAAACCTAAAGCGTATGTGACTCAGTAGATCTGTTACATCTTAAATGTGTTGTTGGAATGGCAACAGTTATTAGTCAAAGATCTGTTGGAAGTTGCCTGTGAAACCATTTGGACCTAGTGATTTGTGTGTGCGGTGGGGGTAGAATTTGGATAATTTTCTCTATTTTTATTATTAGAATTAATCTGTTGAAGCTTTCTAAATCTGACGGGATTGATTCGAGGAGCTCATTTCCCAGGTAAGTGGCCCTCTTGTCTAGTTTACACATTTACGTTCTAAATGTGTACAAATACCAGTTTAAAAATTTCCTCTATTTTAAAGCTAACTTCTCCCTATTCTATCTCTGTGTTTCACTTTTTGTGCTTCTGTCCCTTCTCTTAGTGAGTGATCAGTGATTTTGCTGCTCACTTTTTAATAAGTCTACCTTCTGATTTTTGTCTTCAGTATCCCTTCTTTTTAATTGATGTGTGAATTATTTCTGTTATTAGTTTACCTTTTTAAGTTGGAAATGTAACTTATTCATGTTCAGCCTTTTACTTAAAATGGAGACTTTGAAAAGGTTCAACAACGTGACTGGATACTAGAGTCTGAAATAAGTAATGTGAAATTCTTGGGAACAGAAGTAACTACAAGTTTGTTAAGAATAGAATCCCCAATATATTACCTTATTGATTAAATAATTTATTTTGTTCTTCATTAATGTGTTCAAGTCTGTCATGACTGTCCCCTGAGGCTCACAAATCCTTAGCCAGTCTCACACATAATTGACTCAGGCACTGATGTTTGGAGATGAGCAAGGCCAGAGTGTTCTGCTCCACGTTCAGGACTTGAGAGGGCAGAGAGAAGCCAAGATAAAACAGACAAACAAGCTGGGCAAGGGGAAAAAAAATTCTGGTGAGCTGGGCCTGCAAGTGGGCTGGGCCTTGGGTGATGTGCACAACTGAAGTAGGGGATTTATACTTAAATGTTCAAAGTACGTAGTGATGTGATGGAGACAGATGCTGCTTTCTCACACCCTTTCTCCAACATGTAAAGTAATAATTACCTTCCTACCTCTGCAGCATTGAGACTGAGTATCTGTGGAGAATCTAATCCTGATACTCATATTTTTGTTACTGACTTTTTGTTTGTTTTGTTTGCACTGTATTACATTGTCTTGGGAGAGGTCTGTGGCTCCTGCCTCTAACCGCATGACGTCATGGGGCATCAAATACGTTTACCTGCCCTTCTGAGCAGACCACCCACAACTAAGCAGCGGCTCCTCAATGACTGTCAAACTGAAAAGTCCTGCTACATTTTTCTTTAATACTCAAATATTAGTTTACTGTTTTTAAAGGTAAAATCTGCCTCTCTAAGCTCTTTCTGAGCAATCAGAATCTGTTAACTCATTCTGTGCTCTTGAGAAGTTGGTAGGAATATCTTTGTCAGGCAATCAGGGTGCCACATAACAGGGATCAAAAGCCAGTGATGCAGTCAGGGTCCTGCCCCATGTAGCACATCTTTAAGGGACCTGATTGGCCAAAAGGAAAATTATATTGTAGCAATTTACTCGACTTTAACTCAGTGAAGAGTCTACTTCATGGAAATACAAATGGTACAGTTGCACTTTACTACACTCTTAAAATGACAACTCATTCTTCACTGGATTTGCTCTTCATAACATTTTGTGAAGAATTATTTTAAAAATGTTAATAGTAATTTGAATATTAATATTTTCTTTACTCACATGAGCTATTGATATAGGGTTATGATATGTAGATCTCCAAATAATACAAGGGGAATGATAACTTCCAACCTACTAGATGTCCAATACACTGAGCTCATAGTCTCTAAAATCAAAGAATGAATTGTAGGAGTGACAGAAGAGATAGAAGGGGGCCTTGTAAGTGGGTCGCCCACTAACCCTTTTTTTCAAGGTTGTTTTATGGAGCAAAGCCATAAGGAGAGGCTGGTTAAGATGGGACAAAACTATAGTCATCTAATAAGATGAAAAGTATAGTTGCTTAGGTAGTATTGATCCAAAAGAAAATCACAAGGTGTGTATGAGTAGGAAAAAACTAAGGTCAACCAATAAGATTACAAGTTAGAGTCACACATTATGGGTATCAAATGGGAACCAAGCCACGTAGCAAGGATTTTCTGTGAAGAGGTAACTTGGGGACAGTTCTTGGAAGAGATGAGCCTGGTTTCTCCAAGTGCCCCTGTCTGGAACATCAGTCACCACTGTCCATCCCGAAGACAATATTTATTTCTCTTTTTCTTCACTGGACTTGATTGAATGGCCTCCAGCCACAGTTGTCCCCTGTATTGACTTCCTTGAGAGACCAGCCCTGCCTGATTGCCTGTAATATACCTGACTAACTTAGCTGTCACCAATACAATTATCATAATTTAGTATGGATCATAAGATATTATAGTAATGAGGTAAGGTTCTTCTGAACCATGTCTGGTGTTCGCCTAAGGTTTTCTGTGTGCATCTGAACATGGCAGTGTCTCTAGCTGAGTGACTGTGGACACGGATTGGACAGAGGGGTTTCCTGAGTCTGGCCTTACAGCCACCCAGTACAGTCCTAGATAAGCAGTCATATAGCTAGAGCTTTGGCTGCATTCAGTCTCTGTACTGAGCGATGAGGTGGCCTGGCATAGAGACAGTGGTTAAACACTGGTTCTGGTTCTACTAAACATATTTTTCTAGCTGTAAGATGTTGCGGAAATTTTGCAGCACGATTATATTAAACTATATATTTAATATAGTGAAGAAATTATGCAAAATTTCTTTTCTTTATTGCTCATTTTAATTTTTTACTTGAGCATTAGAGATTACTGTATTTTTGTTTAATAAATAATTATATAAACAGTTACCCTCATTTTTCTCCATATGTCATCTTGATTTTCTGTTTAATATGTTACCTCGTTCAGGTCTGGTAGAGGAACAAACTGAAAGACTGTCTGGAGTGGCACGAACTCTGTCAACAGCATCATCCATTTCACTTTCTGAGCTCATCCAAAGGTCTCTTTCCCACACTCAGACTCTGACATGCAGGTCTGTCTGCTCACCACTGGCCAGAGCAAAGGAGGCCATGTAGTTGGGAAAAAAGCAAGTGTTTATTCAAAGTGAGCTCTGAAGAGATGGAGGGCCATTTGCCACATCTTAACCTGCGAAGGACAGCAAGGGTCTTTCTTAGTAGTGAAGAGAGGGAAGGGGGCACAGAGAGACAGTGCAAGTCTCCACACTTGGTTTACCACTTCCAGCCACCTTCACCTCATTTTCCTCTTTTTAAGGAAAAGGAAACTGGGCTCCTGCCTCTTATGGTGCCACCAGGGTGTTCTGTCACTTTTTCTGGGCTGAGAAGAGGAGATAGTGTTGGTTAGAGAGTATTCAGCAGGAAGACATGTAGAGACATTACTTGTCTCTGAGAGAAATCTAACTTCCATGTTCCCCCATTACAGAGCTGGCTGTATTCGTTAATGTGTATCAACTACACCACCCACTTTTCTTTCCAAGGCCAACTCTAGTGAAGAAGAAGACAATGACCATTATTAAGAGTTAGTTAACAGAATTAGCCACTTTAGATTATTCTGGAACCACTATCATAGTGTAAGCAGATCAGTACTTGATTTTGCAGTTCCTCAAATTGTTCTCAGTATCTCTAAAGGGCCCAAGACCTTGCAAATATCTCAGTTCCTGACTTTACCTCTAAGCCCATACAGGCCCAGACCTGAAATCATGGACAAGAGAGCCCTGATGTACAAGCATCTCACAACACCTATTTTCCCCAGATGATAATCCCCACAGCCACCATTCCGTACTTTGTCCATACCCACTTTACAAGAAAATAGCTGACCAGTTTCCAAACCTAGAGTCCTCTCCTTCTGTACCTTCCTAGGTAATATGTCTCAGGGCCTCTGAAACATTACGCAGCCATGAGCAGCTTTCCAGCAGAGCATTTCCTGAGCTATAGTACAGAGCAGCAGAGCCCCCCACAAGCCTGGCTAACTCCAGAGGTAGAAGTGGAGCTGAGAGCCGAGGGAAACCAAGGCAGGGAGAGTCCACTGAACTGGGGCTGGAGAGGACTGAGCTACACAGAGCTGAGCTGACACCGAGCGGGGCTCTGTTAGGAGCTGGGTTGTACATCAGGAAGTCGTACTTGTAGACAAGTGGGTTGCACTTCACCTGTGTTTACAGCCATTCCTCATCACTTCCATTCTTACCCAAGTTCCACCTGTGCCCAGATGAGCAGTGGCTTTAGACTCAGAGTTGCAGGGACCCTACTGTGAACTGCTGTTGCATGAGAAGTCTAGGTTGTGTGTTTCTTTTTTTTTTTTTTTGATTTTTATCTTTATTGTACATTGTATATACACATCATGATCACACTCAATATTGGGAATTTGGACCAGTATATGACACGATTTAATTCTCATTTTTTCCCATTCCCCGACCCACCCCACAATCCCCCATTCCCTAAATACATAAGTTTTGTTTCCCTTTGTTTATTACCAAAACATTTTTTCTTAGGTTTTGTGTTTGTTTTTTTGTTTTGTTTTGTTTTGTTTTGTTTTTTTGAGACAGGGTCTCGCTTTGTAGTTCAGGCTGGCCCTGAGCTTACTATGTAGCCTAGGCAAACCTCAAACTCAGCAATCCTCCTGTCTCTGCCTCCCAAGTGCTGGGATTACAGGCGTGAGCCACCACACCTGGCGGTTTTGTGTTTCTTATGCAATCTGAGGCCTGGTGATCCAGTGCCCTGGGGTGGAGCTGAAATGGTGACCAGAGGTCTGACCATGCAGAAACCATAACAAGTCAACTGCTCACAGTCTCACATCAAACCCTCTCTGCCTGGCAAGTGACGATACAGCTGCTTCTGTGGCAGGTGTTCAGTTGAATCCAACAGTGATTTTAGGCCACACATAAGTCTCATCCATGCTTTAGCCCCACACCGTGCACTCCATCACAGTTTTTGTGATCCCAAAAGGTAATCCTAACCAAAATGAGAAGAAAGCAAATGTCATTGGAAATCTTCCTCACCAGGAGGAAATACCCAGTGAAGTGATAGAGGGGTCTCTATAAGACTGCAAACAAAAAGAAAACTGCCTTCAAAAAATTACCAGGAGTCCTACTTACATTACAGATTCACCTCAGAAATAATTCACATCTCTGAGCTTGCATTGCATAATATATAGTGACTGGCTCTCTAATGAAAGCCACAAAACCTTCAAAACTTCACACCACACAGTGACTAAGCACCCTGCATTAAAAGGCAAGTCTTTGGAGTTTTGCAAAAAAAAAAAAAAATGGGAAACAGAAGAACAGAAGCGATTATTAAAGGCGGCAGTTCAGCGTTATTTTCAGTGGTGAAAGGAGCTGCTAATGCTGAGAAGCTCTTTATCCCTGGTGAGGTTGTCCTGGCTGCTGCTAAGGATATTTGTTATGAACTTCTAGGAGAAGCTGCACTTCAAAAGTGCCACATGTTCCTCTTTCAGCTGGCACCATAACTAGGTGAATTAATGAAATAACAGGGGACATCAAGGCATAATGAGATCAGTAAGCCGCCATGGTATGCAATTTGGGTTGATGCATTTACAGAAACTAAAACACAGCAACAGGGCTTGTTTCTGTGATATTTTTCAGGAGGACTTGCATGAGACATATGTGCACTTTTGTTTCAACCAGTAATACAGTACAGGACAGTTCAACTCTTCGAATGACTACATAACAGGAAAATTGAGCCAGTCATTTTGTGTCTGTATATGACCAATGGCTTGCTGTTTCGGTACTTGCGTCAAAGAGTTGGCTTCTGAATGTGATTCGACATATGGTGCTATCCATACAGAAATGCTGACTGCCTGATCTAAACAACAGTTAGCAGACTATGATTAAGATTATCGACCATACTAAGGTACCTACCCTTAACTCAGCCTATTTGTGCAGCTCTGTGAGGAGATAGACACAGAACACATGTCTATTCTTATATGCAACTGTGAAATGGTTTTCTAAAGGTGGATCTGGCTAGGGTTTCAGAGTTATAGGAACTATTTCAAAGATTTCTTTGGCAACATATTTTAGTGTACAAAATGAGCTACAAAACTTGTTCATCTATCTATTTAACCTGCTCAGTGAACTTAATATATCCCTTTTGGTGAATTCATATTGACAGAAAAAATGGTTGCATTCAAAGCCAATCTGGAATTCTGTAGGTAATGTTTCACACATCAGCAGAGACTGTGAAAAGACTCAGCCATACTTTTCTTTCTCCCAGCTGGTGTATTGTCACATAACTCTACTTCTAAGAGTTTGAGCTTCACATCCAAACCACAAAAGACCCCTAAACTGGAAAGAAAGAATTCATCACTTTTGTGCTAGAAGAAAATCAACTACTTGAGCTTGCAAATGACAGTAGCCCTTAAGAAGTATGCTCAGAAAACTTCAAATCTCAGTGTGTTCAGCTTAAAGTTGAAGCAGAATATGCTGAGATTGCCACAAAGACACTGAAAGGCCTGCACTGAAAGGCTCGGACATCCTGTCTTTGTGAGGGAGGATTTCTGCAGCTAGAACAACGAAGACAAGAGTATGGAGTATGCAGGATGTAAGCAACACACTTCAGTTGTTAGTGCCTCCCACCACAAAGAGATGGAATCATGGAGGTGCAGGAAAACAAGCTCAGGGTTGCAACTGATTCTGCATTATGGTCAGATGTATAGTTATTCCATTACAGTATAATATAATAATAATAGAAGTAAAGTGTACAGTAAAATCAGTGTGCTTCAGTCAACCCAAAGCCAACCTCAGCAATCTGGAACATAAATGTTTTCTATGAACTTGATTTCTAGTGTGAAGAGGTCTGCAGAGCACCCTCTTGACTATTCAGTCAGCTGAGCACTCAATGAATATATATAAGAAAATGTTCGTGACCACAGAATGAACAACTCAAACAGGATAGCTGTGCCTGAAGCTCACCCAGAGCCAGAGTGTCAGTTACCATTTCCAGCCAGACTAGAAGATCGCATGGTTCACAAAACCCTGGTTGAGACCCACAGAAGCCTGAAGTACTGAAGCCCTGCCCTGATGGGCAGGGATGTTCACACTCCGCTCTGCACCAACTGGTATAACCCAGCATCTCTTATGTTAAGGCCCAGTGGAATAAAGTATTTTTTAAAACTAAGCTGTGATCCAGAAAAAAAAAGTGTTCAAGACTTAAGCATAAAAATTAAAATGTCTACAATGCAGTAAAAACTAACATGCAGGGGATAAAGCATTATCCATACATTGTCCATAATGGAGAAAAATGAGTGAGCTCAGAAAATACTTGAAAATGAATAATGCTGCTGTAACATATACAGACTTGGTTGTATACATGTTTTTAATTCTTTTTAATATAAACCTAGGAGGTGAATTGATAGGTCATATGAAAGTTCCAGTTTTAAGTAGCTAAAGAACCACAAGTTCTGATTTTTCATTAGAACATTATTCTGGCTAAACAGGCCCCTTGCATTAACTGTAAAAATGTCTTTTGTTGTTTCTGTAAACTATTTTGAAATTTTGATAGTGATCACATTGAATTTATATAGTGTTTATGATATTGCTGACATCTTAAATTTTCCCATTCATAAACATAGTATATTTTCCATTTATCTGTATACTTCTCATTTATTTCAGCAATGAAATAAATGTCATTCATGTACATGCCTTTCCCATATTCGGTTATATACAGTCCTCTGTATTTTATTACATTTGTGCCTGGGGTGAACCGGGGTTGCTTTCTTTCCTTTGAGATTGGTTAAAACTAATGTAGACCAACCAAGCTGATGACAGGCTGGGGACGTGGCTCAGTGATGCAGCACTGGCCCTTTGTGCAAAAGGCCCTGCACACTCAGTCCCCAGCACTGAAAACATAAAGCACAGAAGAAGGAGGAACACAGCTAATTTCAATACTTTTGCATGCACCTTGTACCCTGAAAGTTTGCTGAATACTTTAACTAGCTCTGGTAGCTCTTCTGTGAATTATTTGTGCTATCTACACATAGGATCACGTCGTGTGTGGGAGAGGCAGGCTTCTTTCCTTTTCCATTTGGGCATCTTTCATTCCTTGCACTGCTGGTACTCTGGCTGAGGTGTCAAGTACCATGGTGAACGGCAGTGGGGAAAGCATGCTGCTGTGTTTGTCCTTGACCTCAGGAGGAAAGCATTTTTTTTACCCTTGAGTATGATGTTAATCGTGGGATGAGATTTTTTTTTTTTGAGACAGGGTCTCATTTTGTAGTTCAGGCTGGCCCTCAGCTCACTATGTAGCCCAGGCAAGCCTCAAACTCAGCAGTCCTCCTGCCTCTGCCTCCTGAGTGCTGGATTACAGGCATGAGCCACCATGCCCGGTGGGATTAGATTTTTTTAAAAAATAAATATCACTTATACTCTGGAGGAGGTTTTCCTCCATTCTTATTTTTTGAAGAGTTTTTATTATGAAAGTTGTTGCATTTGTTCAAGTGCCTTTTTTGTATGAAATGAGATGATCATAAACTGTTTGATTTTGTTTTTTCCTTTGCTCCATTAATGTGAAATACAGGCTAATTTTCTTTTGTTGAATCACCCTTGGATTCACAGAATAAATCCCATATCATTATACTGAATAATCCTCGTAATATGTTTCTGGATTTTATGTGTAGCTATTTTGTTGAGTTTAGCATCTGCATTTATACAGGTTGTTGGTGGGTCACTTTTCTTGGTGTACTTCTGGCTGATTTTTTTTTCATCAAAGTAATATAGGGCTCATAACATGATTTGAAAAACAGCTTTCTCTTCTAGTATTGTCAGAATTTGTGATGGATTTGGATTAATACTTTGAGCATTCAGTATAATTCACAATGGCATGTGATCCTGGACTTTTCTTTGTGGGAAACTTTTTCATTATTAGTTCATTGTTTTCATGTTATAGGTGTCATTCTTCTTTTAATTTTTTTTTATTTGTGCACAATAGACTCTTGCTATGTAGTCTAGGTTGGCCTTGAACTCACAATGTAGCCCAGACTAGCCTTAAACTTGCAGTGACCCTCCTGCCTTAACCCCCCTAATACTGAGATTACAGGTGTGTGCCAACCTCCCTGGCCAGCTGTCATTCTTTTTATTTCTCTGGGTGTTATGTTAATTTGTCTCTTTCTAAATTATTAAATATTTGAGCATATTTCTATTTTGGTACCTTTAACAATTTCATATTTGTCTCATTCCTGGGTCTTTTAGTTGATTAATTGACCTTTCATCTGGTTATAAGTTATATTTTCATGCTTTTCCACCTGTCAGTTTCTGACTGGTTGCCAGAATTTTTTACATTGTTGAATATTATATTTTGTTGCATTCCTTCAGAGTGGTAGACTTTTTCTTATAGGGAGTAGGTAAATAATTTGATTTTCTCAAACTGCTAACTATGTCCTGTATATATAATTTAATGGTCCTGCTTTGCCTGTGTTTTCAATTATCTGTGGTCAAGTGTTGTCTCAAATTATAAATATTTGTCTTGGCTTTAAAAACAAAGACTGTTTTTATAACTTTTATAACAGCATATTGTTATAACTATTCTATATAACTTTTAATTTCCTATTGGGCCTAATTTATAAACTCAATTTTATCATGGTGCCTTAGTTATTTTTTTTCATCGCTGAGACAAAACACTCACACCTTAGTGAGTGAAAGGAGAAGTTTCTTTTAGCTCACTGTAGAGGTTTCATTTTGTAGTCAGCTGACTCCATGGCTGGGCAGTATGGCATCACAGAAGAGAAATAGCCCATGGCATGGCTACAGGAGGCAGAGAGAGCAAAAGGAGGGAAGGAGACGGACCATCCCAGCCCACATTCCTAGGCACCTGCTCTTCTCTCAGGCCTCTTCTTCCAATATCACATGTAGCTATATGATCAACAGTGGGTTAATTCACTAATGATCATTATTTCTCCATAATCCAGTCTCTTTCTCAGACCCCCATCTGTGAGCACGTAAGGCTTTGGGGACTCTTGACATAAATCATAAATATGTATGCACAGTAAAAAGATATATACTATATTGCGCTCTTTAGTGTGCAAAATTTTAGACATGAACAAGGGTGTCTCACAACACTGTCCCTACAGATAAGGATGGACGGCTATGTAATTATTTTTATTTGGTAGAAAACATGTCAAGTCATCTTTCCTGTGCTATCTGCCACCTTTTTTATGCACTAAGGTCTCCTTCCTGTGCCTGGTGGGACTTGAGGACATTCTAAATTCTGTAGAAGCTCTCAAAAATGGAAGCTGTTCTTTGATGAGATTTCCTCCTCAGATGTGCAGATTAACACGGAGTCATGTACTTCAGTGTAATGCTGCACAAGTTTCTAGATTTGTTTCTCCAAATAGTTTTCTTCTGTTTGCTTTGCAAAGCCCACTTAACCCAGGCTTCACCTCCTCAGCACAGTGACTGACTCAGGCTCTGTTTGGTTTCGTATTTTTTGTTGGTTCCAAAACTGTTTAAAAATAGAAAGCCAGGGGTTTTCTTTACTAGGACAGAGCTATTCGTTATCTGTTGTTCAGTGTGTGAAATTGGTTTATTTTCTAAAAATATTTTGGGGAGTTTTATAGTTGTTTATGGTTGGAAGTTATTTCTAAAATCTACAAGGTACTTTAAAAGAACATTGACCTTCAAGTCAAAAGACCATATGTTCTATAATCAGTTTTTTCACAGCATAGGTGTGTTGCTTCCCCTTGAAAAATGAGTTTCATCACATCTGTGTAACAGTTCTGAGCCCAGGTGTTCTTCTCAGAATGCTCCCCTGGCCTCCCGGCCCAGGCCTGCCTTTTCTGCTATACGCTTTCCTATTACCCTGGATTTGTCATTTGGTGGTTCTGCCCCACCTATATTTATGCATCCAGTGTCTGTCCCCCATGGGAGGTTATGGGCTTTGAGGACACAGAAGATATTGCCTCAGTTTTTTTTTTGCTGCTCTTGCTACAGGCCCTAAACAATAGGCCAGGCATGAGCACCATAAGTTAACCATCCCGTGATGTCTCTGACCTCATGAGCAGACCCAAGCTTATGCTGTGATTTATGCCAGAGGTGTCTGTTAAACTGAGTGATTGATTTAGCAGACCACCCAATGCTGAAGTGTGTCTGTGTGCGTGTACAGGTGCACGTGCATGAGCATGTGTATCCCTCTCTGAGGACCTCAAGGCTGCCATGCCACAGCTCTATCTGGATGCCTGTGGCCTTCTAATTTTGTGTGTATGGAACTCGCCACTCTTTAATATGTCTGTCTTCATCCAGTCTGTAGTTATTCTTTTTTTTCTGGGTACCACATCAATGCTTTGCAAAGTTGTCTTTAACTCAGTGCTGGGTCTACCTCTCTCTTTGCATGAACCTGCATGAAAGCAGATGAAACCTTTGATACAATAAAGGATTTATTGATGAACAGAATCCAGTGAAGTCATGGTTGCCTAAGCAATGATCAAGCTGCTGTGTAAAATTCTAAGGGATAAAGCCACTAACAGGCTTATATGGCTAACGTGTGTGTGTGCATGTGTGTGTTCAGATGCTCCTGGAAATCAACACACAAGTGCTGTGCACAGCCACAGGACAGTTCTTCCAAAGAATATAAACAATGAGATTCCACTGAGCATCATTGAGATGAGTCCTGGCTGATGACATGGTTTCCATGGCAATGCGTGAATATGCTTCACAAAAGAGACTTGTTGTCACCTGAGAAGGTGAGAGCTGGTAGCTCGAATCACATGTTGATCTCACCCACTGCAGAAGTGGTGTAATACTGGGACATGGTGTAGGCAGGAGCTAGGGTTTTACAACTTGGACCTGTTCCACACATTTTGTGGCAGGGGAATGAACCCTGCATACTTAGACCTGTCACTGTCACTTACATGTTCAGTTTCACTGGGGACCCCAGTAGCTGTGATTCTTAAGAGTCTGACTGGTTAACATTTTTATTACTTATTAGCTATGTACAATCATTTTACATATGTATATAATTACAACTTGAACTGGTTCCTGTGTGCCATCTGCCAGAGTGTTCTTGAACAGCACTTAGGTCCTCATTGACTTTGACCTTAACTTCCAGTCCAGATTCCTTGGTAGAGTCTCACTGCCCTGGTCCAGAGCCTGGCAGGGAGGATGGGGAGCAGCCACTGAGCCAGGGGGAGAGCAGAGCCCAAAGAGGCTGGTGCCTGATTCAGAGAGAGCCCAGGAGAGGAAACACCCTAAAAAACGGCACAGCTCCAGTTCCTGGAGCAGAGAGGAACAGAACCCTGAGCTCTGATGTGTCATTGTGTCACCGAGGAGCATGTGCCGACCTGTGTGGGGGTGTGGTGCTGGTGTGGCTGCTGATGTACATGACAGACAGTGAGTGTGTATATTTGTGAAGTAAAATATGGTGCTTTATTGTGTCCATGCTGAGGAGTCACTTGATCAGACTAATTAGGAGGGCTATCACCTCACATCTTTACTGTCTTTGGCAAGCATATTTAAAACCTACTCTTAATAGTTTTAAAATATTTAATGCACTATTCTGATGATAGTTACATGCTGTCCACTGAGCACTAAAAATTATACTCTGAGGGGATGTTTGGTTGTCTTTGCCCATGTACCAAATAAATGTATACATATTTTTTCTAGGAAGATCATATAGCTTGGTTTGGACTAAAATCAAGTTCGGCCTTTTCTGAGTTCATAATCTTTGTTTCAACTAGAAAGTGGATTTAGTTCAACCTTCAAGAACCTCAGGGGGGTGTTCTTGCGGCCCAAGGGCATCCACCAGCTTAGCACAGCGATGATGACCTCTCACTTCTTGCTCTTTTCACTGACTCACCCCATGCCAGCTCTATGAGGCCAGAGCAGTCAGGTGAGAGGAGTGAAGTGGGAGCATCTGGGCAGCCCACACGGTGCCCAGCCTGTGCTGTGCCCTGGATGGTGACTAGCTGCTCCTCTGTCCTCAGAAGCAGCCATGGAGGCTGAGGGCTGGGGCCTCACAGCTCTCATGTGTCTGCAGGGAAGGGGCTTGTCTTCTGTGAAAGAAGCTTGAGGAAAGACTTTGTTCTCTGGGAACATCATCTCACTGCCTATATAAATCCCAGGAGCATTTATCAAATGCATGTCTTTGGGATGAAATACTCTATTTAGGAGGCTTTGTTTTATTTTCAAAGAACAGAGTTAGACACTGAACAAGTTACAGAGTATCTCAAGAAATAGCCAGGCACTTGGAAATTTAACAAGACAGCACTGGGCACAGCTTCCCGGTGCACAGCGTGCCTTACAGCGGCTGGCTGGAGGGACAAAGGCATCACTTCCAGGTGTGGGCACATCCTACCCAGCTGGCAGAGGGGGCCTCACCCAGTCTTCCTTCCCACTTTCTGACATTCACAGTGTTACATGCCAAGAATCCGATTCACCATGTCTTAACACAAGAAGAGTGTTCACTTTCATGCCAACCTCAGGAATCCTCCTTGTCACACAAGCCAATGAGGATAAGCATGGTGTGTCCCCTCTGAGTGGACAGAACATGGTCTTGTGGGTGGTGGCATGGAAATGTGAAATGAATGTTAGCCACGAGGACTGCAGCAGCAGGCTTACCCCAAGGAGCATGTGTTGAGTGCCATCCAGCTGTGTTGATCTTCATTTCATGGCTGGAAATCAGCCTTCTGTGAGGGACACAGGCAGAGCGTTTCCATGCTAATAGAACAGCTCCCAATCAGTTAGTAAATGGACCCATCACCTGCAGTGTTGTCTGTCTCGCTGAGAAGTTCTGAGCACACTGGGCTCTAGGCTGATGGTAACTACAGAATCTGATCTTCGGAAAGGAAGGAGAAGACCAGGGGATGATGATGGAAACAGCCAACGAGCAGACACCAGAATACGCAGTGACAAGGGAGGCAGGGGGAAGATAACACTGAGGGAAGGTGGGAAGGGAAGAGGGCAGGGAGCGAGGAAGAGAGAGGCCACAAGTGTATGTGTGCAGGGTCATGTAGAACCAGGAAGCAGACAAGACGAAGAAGCACTCAGGAGAGGGTCTGCAAAGGAAGAGGGATCCCAGCAGATGGACAGAGCTGAGTGGAGGAAAACACCGCATGAAGGGCAGAGCAGGTCTGCCCGGTATGAGACAGAGGCGCTTTTCCCCTGCTCTGGTATCACCACATTTACTTCATCCCAGATGCCCTGTGGCTGAGTTACAAGGATGGGAGAAGACAGATGGAAATCCGTCTCCCTTGCTCCACGCTCCCACCCCCAGGCTTCACACTGGGCCAGAGTGTCACCCCTGGGTCTTGCTCTCCACTCCCAGGTGTCCCTGTTGCAGGGATCACCCAGGGCCCAAGAAGCCTCTTCCCAAGGGTGCTCTGCCACCATTTTACTTGATGCAGTGATGGGAAGGGAGGACTGTGCTGCGCCATGAGGACTTCAGCAGGGTGCGCAGCTCCTGGCCTGTGCACACTGGGTCAGGAGAGGTCTGGGCTACGACAGTGCCCTTTTCTAGTTAGAGGATCACATTGATTTTTCCCTCTTAAATCATCTGTTGGGCTGAGAACTGAGGGTCATAGGAAGCTCTTGCTGCCACACTGATTTGTCCTCAGAGGCAGGAGTAGTAGGCAAGACAAGGGCCTGAAGAAAGGGCTTAGTGAGACCAGAGGAGCGGACACCTGCCCTTGGGCAAGTGCAGATCTGTGGCCACCAGGAGCCAGCAATGAGCTGTGCTTTGGCAGATGCACCTGGGAAGTGTAAGGAGTCAGGGACTTGCATTCATTTTTACACCAAGGACTGTAGACTGCTGTGGAAGGTGAAGATTCCCCACAGTCCAGAATGAAGTGACTCGAAAGCCCCCCCCCCCCCAGGCCTGGGGCAGCAGAGCAGCAGCACTCAGAAGGTCTGGAGATCCGGGCAGGAAAACCTCCTGACGTGCCCACCAGGCCCTCTGACCCTCATGAAGCAACAGCCCTGGTTGTAACTGCAGAAACCTGAGCACCAGCGAGCTCCAAGGCATGTTTTTGTCTGCCATTTTGGAATCAGAAAATCCTTGTTTGAGTCCAGCCACTGCCTTCTCCCCACGAAGCACATTCGCTGTTTCCTGGTCTCTTGGTCTCAGTGTCATCCCTGTGAAGTGGCGCTGGTGTGCACCCTGTGTCCTCACCGGAGAGCAAAGGCCAAGGCCCACGTGTCGACCCTCCCAGTGCTCAGCTGGTGATCCTGCACGGCACTGTGTATCATTCCTGTCTGCGCAGAAGCTGATGGTGTAACAGTCCCTCACCCAAACCATTTTCTCATTAAGAAGCATAGCCCTGAGATAGGCTGGGTTTACTGTGCCCCACTCTGGCTGCACTGGATCACAGTTTGCATCCCAAGTTGCAGGATGTGGGTCCTCAAGATGCTCAGGAAGGAGAAGCCTTAGGGCTGAGGCTGCGTCTCCTGCATGCTGGGGGGGGGGGTTCACTCTCCCACTCTCCCTCCACTGGAGTGACTGACATTGAATCAGTAGAATTTAGCAGATTAAGAAAATTGGTGTCATCCCACAGCCTCATTACCTCGTAAGAGATAATGGCACCTCCAGATCCCAGAGGGCACTTACCAAACTATAACACATCATTCACGAGCAAGCCACACACTTCCACCTCCTGGAGCTG
Source organism: Thryonomys swinderianus (assembly GCA_004025085.1). Classification (NCBI taxonomy): domain Eukaryota; kingdom Metazoa; phylum Chordata; class Mammalia; order Rodentia; family Thryonomyidae; genus Thryonomys; species Thryonomys swinderianus. Next base: position 6,007 of record PVIC010005972.1, on the reverse strand, counting down.
GTTCCTCACCACCCACTGGGGGTGCAGGGACTGCCTCCACCCAGCTGTGCAGCGAATGGTCCCGGACCCTGGCCGGACACTGCTTTCTCAGCTCGAGAGCAGGAGGACTTGAAACTGCAGGTCAAATGCTGATCCCCAAGTGAGATGGTACTTTGTAAAACTTCCATTTATTACCTAAGGAAGCTGGGGACTGGCTGTGTCTCATGCGTGACTTCACTCAAGACCTACAGGTAACAGAATTATCTCTGCCTTTCATTTCTGCTCCCTGCAGTATGTCCTCTGTCTCTCTGGGCCACGCAACACAGACTTCATCACGGGTGTGGACAGAGACGGGCTTTCTTACGTTTCGAGTCAAAAAGTGAAAAAACAAGGGAGGAGCTGGAGGCCTCCCAGTGATTCCAGGACAGGTGGGGGCACGTGGCTCGGCAGAAGAAGATACAGGCCAGCAAGACTGTGCAGCAATAAGACCCAACTTGACATAAGAACAGCCATTCTTTTAAAAACCTTCGCTTGTGTCTTTTAACCTCCCTGTGAACCAGGAACTTGTCTCCTTGAGAACTGTCCAACCAACCGATACACACAGCCACAGATTGTATGTTTCATTGGCTTCTGTAATGACTCGCTTCTGCACTTGAACAATAGCATAATCTAATCACTTTCGCATAGAAACCTCTTGGTAACAGGAAGTGGTAAATTTTGCCTTTAAATACTATGTGTTAGTCTAAGTAGGCGCTTTCTTCTGCATGAAGGGATGGCCCTCAGCTGAGTAATGAAGCTCTCGGTTGGGCTTTAAGATCATGTTGTGTCCTGAGAGATTGTCTCGGTGGGACTTGGGCACAACACAGGGACCCCTGGAGAGAATCCAGTGTCCTTTGACAGCTGCCTTTTGGGGGCAGGCCACAGTTCTCAGCACTGCAGACCTGTCTGCTCCCCGTGAAGCTGTAGTGGCTCTTTCCACCCCTGGGAGTTGATTCTGTGTGATGTGGGTGAGATACAGAAACAGGGGTGCTAAGAAACTCACCGCTGTAGGCACAGCCAGTCTGGCCTGGCCAGCTCATCCTCCTCTACTTACTTGAGTGAGGCTTTTTCCAGACTCCAAGCTTTTTACATTTCATCAGGTTCATCTCAGGTCATTCCCTGTTACACTTATATGAGTGAGGGACACACAAATGTGTCTTCAGTGCATACTGCTGAGCTCCAGACCCAGACACCCAAGTGCCTTCTCACTTTCCCTCTTGGATGCTTCCAGAGTACATTATACCTACCATGCTAAAAGCTAGATGATGACCTCACAGGCGACTCTCTCAGTTTGGACATCGCTCACAGTTCCTAAGATTCTTCAGCCCTGATTCCTCATCCTTTAACCCCAATTCATCACCAAGTCCTTTACTAATTGAATATGTTAAAAAATATTCTTCTAGGGCCAGAGATTTAGCTCACTGGTTCTGGTGCCTGCCTTGCAAGCACAAGGTCCCTGGTTTGATTCCCCCATCAACACATACAACAATACTGGGCATGGCAGCTCAGTATTGATTCATACCCACCAGCAATCAGTACCACAAACCACAATGCTGGGCATGGTAGCTCTTGCATGTCATCCCAGCACTCAGGATGCAGAGGCAGGAGGATTGCTGAGTTCCAGACTTGCCTGGGCTACAGAGTGAGCTCAGAGCCAGCCTGAACTACAAAGCAAGATCCTGTTTCAAAAAAAAAAAAAAAAAATCCTGGGCCGGAGATTTAGTTCAGTGGTTCCGGTGCCTGCTTCATAAGCGCAAGGTCCTGAGTTTGATCCCGCTAACCACATATAATGCTGGGCGTGGTGACTCATGCCCACCAGCACTCAATACCACATACCACAGTGCCTGGCATGGTGGCTCACACCTGTAATCCCAACACTCAAGAGGCAGAGACAGGAGGATTGCTGAGTTGGAGGCTTGCCTGGGCTGTTAGAGTGAGTTTAGGGCCAGCCTGAGCTACAAAGCAAGACAGTGTCTCAAAAAAAAAAAATCCTAGCCAGGCGTGGTGGCTAACACCTATAATCCCAACACTTGGGAGGCAGAGACAGGAGGATTGCTGAGTTCTAGGCTTGCCTGGGCTACATAGTGAGCTCAGGGCCAGCCCAAACTACAAAGCGAGACCCTGTCTCAAAAAAAATAAATAAATAAAATCCTACTATATATACCTGAAACATGAGTTTAGTCTGATCATTGTTCATTTTCTGTTTCACAGGTACAGACACAGCCACCTGTTGTGTTTGCCATCCAGAATCTGTACCTGGGCCCACAGTGCCTTGTTTAATATTGGACTATTGTGGTACTCACTGGCCACACAGTTGGCAGTCTTTCAGTAGCTCTATTGGTTCAGGAGGCAGCTAAATAAATATAAATTTTTTTACATTTCCAGGGAAATAGAAGTGAGATGGAAACCATCCTTCTGCAGAGCCTGGATGACAATGTCAGCACTGAGGCCAAAAGAAAACATCTGGATCCTGCAACATTTGTTTTTGGATTCTGTTCAGAAATATCGGTAGTCTTTGGGCTTCCAGCCCACCCATCAGTAGCATGTACATAAAGAACAGGTGTGAGCTGACAGTAGAAAACAGCAGCTCTTGGGCCAGAGGGTTAGCTCAGTGGTTCCAGCGCCTGCCTTGCAAGCGCAAGGTCCTGAGTTTGATCCCCGGTAACCACATACAATGGGCATAGAGACTCACACCCACCAACAATCAATACCACATACCACAGTGCTGGGCATGGTGGCTCACGCCTATAATCCCAGCACTTGGGAGGCAGAGACAGGAGGATTGCTGAGTTCGAAGCTTGCCAAAAAAAAAACCCAGCAGATTTTGAAAAGCTGACATCCTCAAAAATCTCCAATCACTGAAATTAATGGGACTCCCAGGGTTGAAGAAAAGACCACTAAGGGACAACAACAGTAGGGTTATGATGTCTATTCTCTTGACATGGGGTTTACATTATCATACACAGACATTCAAGGGTTATCCCAGGATAAGGAGTTCATGTGAATTGTAAGCCCCTTAAAATAAGTGTGCTATGCCTCGGCTCAGCAGATGTGGATTATTTAACCATCCATTTAGTACAGTGTCTCAGAACATGACTGGAACACCCAGCTGCAGTTCTGCACAAACTAAGGACCTGTCTCTCTTTTTGTTCCCTGTCAGGAGAGGGACAGTAACAATAGTACCTGTCTCATCAGAATTTCCAGGATGGTTCATTAGGTTGTATGCAAGATCTAGGCATGGAATCTGTGGCATAGCCCTTGGCTGGCATGCATGAGGCCCCAGGTTCCATTCCTGTCACCACACACACACACACACACACACACACTAAAATAGTGCCTGGTATGCAGTAACCTCTCTATTACTATATGTCCCTGTACTTATATTTTTCTATGAAATGGAATAGTAAGACTGACACTCTCTCAAAGGGTATTCCAAATCTTAATAGCTGGAATCCACAGAAATATTACCTTATATCAAAAGAACTTTGCAGATGTTCTTGAAGACCTGAGGCTGAGATGCCATATTTAAAGTATAACCACACATGGAGAGACTTTCAGACCAATGGCAAATATTTTCACAAACTCTTTGGGTCCCTTGTAACCAGTTGATTAGGGTTCATTTCCACCACCTCCTCTCTACCTCCATCAGGACAGAGACACTAACCTCCTCTCAACATATCCCCTTAGGAAGAGCCCACTGAACAACTAGGAACAGAACACAAATCTGAGCTAGTTTTTCTTCCCTGTCTTGGAAGTGGCTAAAAGATATGTCACTGGAGGAAACAGTAAGGGTCACATAGTTACCTGCTGATCGTGTGGCAGGCAGAAGTTTGAAGTGGAAAGGGATACTGAAAAGTCACAGCACTAATGGTAATACAATAACAACAATGCTTCTGTTTTGCCTGATAGACACAGGCACCCCTCATTTCATTTAATTCTTACAGCACAGTGAGATAGTTTCCATAATGATTTCTATAACACAGACAGGGAGCTGAAGGTAGGAAAGAAGCGCACCTGTATGGGAGGAGAGGGTGGGAAGTGTCTAAGCTGCTTGGCTCGGAGTCACTGTAGAAAATTGTCAGGCCAAGTTTAGAATTAAATACAGTGAAAATCAATTTATGTAGCTATAAAAGCCCAAGGTGGGCAGCTGAGTTGGTTACTTTCATAGCCTGTAAACTGAGTGATGCTATGTCAGAAAAGGAAGGATGAAGAAGTCCCAGCCATGGAATTTATCCACAGTATCTTCTTCGAGTTGTAAACTAATTTTAATAGCCTTATGCACATCTCCACGAGGAATTAAACAATCACAGGGCAACAGAACCTCATAAACTTGGTGGCATTTGAGCCATTTATGTGCAAATGGACACACCTGGAGGACACACTAATAGTGAAATAGGTCACAGATATGTAAATATCATATCTTTTCTCTGGTATGAGAACCTGTAGATGTAAATGAGTTCTAGAATGTATGATAGATTTTGTGAAATAGGAAACATTCAAAGGGAATGTGGTAGAGGAAAGTAATGAGGGAAAAATATCATTTGAAAAGAAAAAGCACATGTATATAGGGAGTGGGGGTTGTGGGTGGGTAGAGATATGGGTAAAAATGAGAATTAACTCGAGTCATATACTGGTACAAATTTCCCAATGTTGAATGTGATTGTGAGCTGTATATAAAATGTACCAGTAAAGATTTCAATTTAAAAAAATCTTCATGGTGGCTTTACAACACAGGACACCAAGCTTGGGTGTCATGACACTGGTTCATACAACAATGGAAGGTTTCTCTTTCTCCACAGCCACATCAGCATTTGTTATTATTGGGCTTCCTGATGATGCCCATTATTCCTGTGGGAAGACAGAATCTCAGTGTTGTTTGAATTTTCATTCATTGATTTCCAGTGATGTCAAGCATTTCTTGATGTGTTTAATGGCCATTTGTACTTCTGCAAAGTGTTTTTTCATGTCAATTTCCTTATCTCAAAACAAAAAAACAAAAACAAAAAAAACCTCCTGCATGCCAAAGGAACTTACCGTCTTCCAGTAAGTTGTGTTTCTGTTTTAATATTTACTTCTTCAACCCATTTCAGTTTTAGTTTAGTACATGATGAAAGGTATGGGTCTAGATTCAGTCTTCTGTTTGTGGATAACCAGTTTTTCCAGCACCATGTATTGGAGAGGCTCTCTTTCCTGTAGTGAATGGTTTTGGCAACTTTCTCAAAGATCGAATGTGTTTGGGTTGTTTCTATACTCTCAGTACTGTTTCATTGTTCCTCATCTATTACCCTGTCAGTACCATGCTGGGGTTTTTTTTTTTAATCACTGTAGGTTTGTAATATAACTTCAAGTCTGGGACTGTGATGCTTCCTGCCTTGCCCTGGTTACCCAGATTGCTTTTGCTTCTGGTTCCATATGAACTTTAGATTTTTTTTTTTTTTTTTTTTTTACCCAGCACTGTGAAGAATGATTCTGGGATTTTTATTGGACTGCATTAAATCTGCATACCAGTTTTGGAAGTATGGCCATTTTGACTATATTAGTTTTGCCTATCAAAAAACAGGTGATAACTTTCCATTTTCTAATGTCCTTTTAATTTTCCTTTTCAGAATGCTGTAGTTTCCATTTTAGACATATTTCACTTGCTTAGTTAATTACTAAGTATTTAATTTTTCTCATTGCTACTGTGAGTGGTATTTTCTTCTAATTTCTTTTTCAGTGAGTTCATGATTTGTATACAGAAATGCTATTAATGGGCTGGAGGGTTAGCTCAGTGGTTCCAGCACCTGCCTCGCAAGCGCAAGGACCTGAGTTCGATCCCCGGTTACCACATATAATGCTGGGTGTGGTGGCTCACGCCTGTAATCCCAGCACTCGGGAGGCAGAGACAGGAGGATTGCTGAGTTCGCGGCGGCTTGCCTGGGCACCATAGTGAGCTCAGGGCCAGCCTGAACTACAAAGTGAGACCCTGTCTCCAAAAAGCAAAAAAAAA
>PVIC010005971.1:35105-55837 GCA_004025085.1 Thryonomys swinderianus | reverse complement strand
ATCTCTAAGGCCCCGGCTGCCCCTCGCTGGAGTTCCTTCCCCACTGCCATCCGCTGAGTGACAGCCCACCGCAAGCCGCCTCTGCCTCCTTTCACCCGTCTTCTATTTGGGGGTGGTAGCAAGGCTCGGGCGCTGTGCTAGCGCCCCGGAAACAGTAGCAACCACGTGACACAGCGTCTCTCCTTCCAAAGCTAGACTGTGGGAGAGACACCGGTAATCAGGTAAGTAAACTATGGGAGGCCAGCTGTGAGTGGGAAAGGGAGCCAGGACTGCGCCTGAGAAGTCAGGCAGCGACGGTGGCTCCGATCTAAATAAATTTTCGGAACTTTTCAGATGTTTAGAACGGTCCAGGTGGCTACTGCAGATTGCCTCGCCTTTCCTCCTGACATGTGCCACCACTTAGAGGTACATGTTGGCTCCCCAGGCTGTGAGAACCAAAAGTTTCCAGAAAGGCAATGAAACTGTGTATGTTTCTGAAGAACTAGCGACTTAATTAAGGAAGAACAGAACCTTAGCGATAATAATCCAGATTAAACTGTTTTTGTTGGACCTATTCTTATAAATGCTCCTAGCTTTTTCATGTGAAGGACCTTCTAATTGCTTCCCTGGGACCTGATCCTGGAGGCTTTGAAATGGTTTTCTTCTGCAGCTTTGAAACCTTCGACATAGTGTTCCTTAGCAGGCATCATTCTACCCCCCTCCCTCTTCTTTTACAGAGTTTTTAAAATTATTGATTGGAATAACGTTATTTTTAACCTTGAAGTGACATATAATAATTATATGTATTTATGGGGTACAATAAAATGTTTCAATACATGTGTGCATTATAAAATGATAAAATCAGGTAATTATTACATCCATCACCTTTCAAAGCTATCATTTCTTCATGATAACAGCATTCAAAATTTTCTAGCTGCTTTGAAATATTAAGTATGCTGAAAGAATAGATTTCCCAGAGTGTTCCACTCCCTGTTTACTAAATGGAATGAAAGAACCTACTCTGTGCTGGATGTTGCTATGGGACATTCTTCAGTGCAAAGACTCTTTTCTACACTAAATGATCTGTTGGGACATTGCTCTAGATCAACAGAACTTCCAGTCAACTTTAGCTAATTTGTCTGCTCTGACACTTTCCCCTTTGTACCTTGCATTTAGCCCCTTGTGCCCAATGGGCATTCTTAGGACTTCTTGTCCATGTGAGGCTCCTGTAGGAAATAAGGGCATCTTGGTCTTCTAGAAATGGTGCTTGCCTGGGACCAGTGCCATGTACAGAGTGGATGTGCACTCAATACTTAACCATGCCCAAACTTCTAATATTGCTTCACTGAGTTCTCAATACTGCTTTGTGAAGAAGTAAAACCTCCCACAATTCACTCTTACAGGCAGTCACCTTCAGTCTTTTCCACAGGACACCAATATCAATTTGTAAATATTAATTTACAAAGTTGTAAAAACACTCTGCAGTTGTATATTCTACACTGCTTAACCAGGAGATCTGTCCTTTTCTTCAGATTTTGTATTTGTTCACCTTCACCAATTTGTTGTAAAAAGCTACTTTCTGGCTTTGTGAATCATATGCTTCTCCTAAAGGAGACTGAAATAACAAATTAGTCCTTCAACTCACCATGATGGACTTTTCTTTAGACTACAACCCAATAAATGTAAATGTAAAATTACTCCTTCCATGCCGACAATGATTTAATTGTACAGCTGCTACATTTAATTTACCTTGAGTTGTTCATTTGTAATAATTAATTAATTATTTATTCTTCATCATGTGTATTTCTTTGTGTATGTGTTTTGTTTTGAGGGTTTTGCTTTGTTTGTCTCTTTGCTTTGCAGCACTGCAGGTTGAATTCAGGACCTTCACATGAGCTACGTTCTCATCCCCCTCCCCCTTCTCACTTTCTTATTCTGAGACATAATCTAAATTATACACGTTGGACTCGAACTTACAATCCTCTTGCCTTAGACATCCACATTACTAGGATTATAGGGGTCCATAACTGCACTTGGAATCACTGTGAGTTTTTATACTGTTTATATTGGCCATGGGACACCCACCATACATAAAATCATAGTTAGAGGAGTCATTAACAAGAGCCAAACATGCACTAAACTAAAATCCAAGTGGATTCAACACCTAAATAGTAAAACAGAAACACTAAACCTGCTGCAAAACAGGTTAGGTAGAACTCTTAGAGACACTGGCTTAGGAAAAGACTTTATGAACAAAACCTCTGTAGCATGAGAACTAGCAGAAGGAATCAACAAATGGGATCTCATCCTATTAAAAAGCTTCTGCACAAAGAAACCACCAGCAGAGTGAGCAGATAACCAACTACATGGGGAAAGCAACTTTACTAGCTGTTACTCAGACAAAGGGCTATTATCTAGAAGATATAAAGAGCTTTAAAAATCAGGACCCCCCCCAAATTAAAAGACCTAATTCAAAAATGGGCATCTGAAATGAACAGATACTTTTCAGAGGAAAAAATAAAAGCATCCAAGATGCACATGAAGAAATGCTCAACGCTGGTCATTCAAGAAATGCAGATGCAAACAACACTGAGGTTTCATCTCACTCCACAAAGAATGGCTGCCATCACAAAATCAACCAACAACAAATGCTGGCGAGGCTGGAGGAAAACAGAGAACCTTTTCCCGGAAAACAGAGACCCTTTTCCACTCTTGGATGGAATGCAGACTGGTGCAACCACTGCAGAGATCGGTGTGGAGATTCCTCAAATCTAGGATTAGAGGTCCCATTTGACCCTGCTATTCCCCTGCTAGGGATGTACACGAAAGGATTAAAATATTCATATCACAGCACCATATGTGCACCCATGTTCATAGCAGCTCAGTTTGTGATAGCTAAATCTTGGAAACAACCCAAATACTCATCAAATGGTGACTGGATAAAGAAGATGTGGGTCTTTTTCTAAAATAGAGTATTATTCTGCTATAAAGATTATAAGTTTGAGCCATTTACATTCTAATGGACATAACTTGAAGACATAATCATAAGTGAAATAAATAGGTCACAGATGTGTAAATACCATATCTTTTCTCTGGTATAAGAATCCAAAGATGTACGTAAGTTTTAGAATGTATAATAGATATTATGAAATAGAAAATATTCAAAGAGAAAAGGGGGCAGGGATAAGTAATGAGAAAGAAAAAAAGGTGATGACAAAAGAAAGAAATACAGTATGTACATATAGTGGGCAGAGGTTTGTGGGGTGGACAGGGGAATGGGAAAAAATGAGAATTAAGTCATGTCATATACTGGTACAAATTCTCAGTGTTGAATGTGATCGTGATGTGTATATAAAATGTACCAATAAAGAATTCAATTTTTTAAAACACAATAGTCAAATGCCAGAGAATATTACTGAATGTAAATGAGGGTCACCCTTTTATAATGTGACATAATGACTGAAACAGTGCAAATATTGTTTATGAAGATGGGTAATTCTCACAAAGACAATCTATGTGAGTTTTATTCCATTCTTTATAACATTCTGTAGCAGCAATGTTTTTACTTTTCATTGAAAATAATATCAATCATAAACAATAACTGTCTAGGGAGATTTATCTGCTTTACAGATGAGAAAACTGACATTCAAGGTGTCTGGCAAACCCAGTCAAGAAATCCAGGCTAATACTTCCAAAATTGTTACACAAATTTTCTCGAATCCCAATCTAAATACCAACAGCATACCTCACAAAATTAGAGAAAACTATACTAAAATACATTTGGAGCCAGAAGAGAACTCGAATAGCTAAAACAATTTTGAGCAACAAAGCAAGGCAGGGGGCATCACAATCCCTGTTTTGAAGTCATACTACAAATCTACCATGATAAAAACAGCATGGTACTGAGGGAAAAAATGACATGAGGATGACTGAACAGAACAGAAGATCCAGAAATAACTCCAAGCACACTAAGCTACATTATCTTTGACAAAGGGGCCAAACACCTTTCCTAGAAGAAAGATGGCTTCCATAATACAGAGTGCTGAGAAAACTGGCTTTCAACATGCTCAAGATTAAACCTAGACCCATATCCCTCACCATGCACTAAACTAAAAATGGATCCAAAATCTAAATATTAAAACAGGAACAATCTGCTTGCTGGAAGATTAAATAGATAAAATTTTCTGCCTATGGTGAAGACAAGGATTTAATGACCAAAACCTTGATTGCACAGAAAATATTAAAAAGAATCAACAGGGCCGGAGATTTAGCTCAGTGGTTCTGGTGCCTGCCTCACAAGCACAGTGGTCCTGAGTTTGATCCCGGTAACCACATACAATGCTGGGCTTGGTGACTCACACCCACCAGCAACCAATACCACATGCCACAGTGCCAGGCATGGTGGCTCACGCCTGTCATCCCAGCACTCGGGAGGCAGAGACAGGAGGATTGCTGAGTTGAGGCTTGCCTGGGCTACATAGTGAGCTCAGGGCCAGCCTGAACTACAAAGCCAGACCCTGTCTCAAAAAAAAAAAATCAACAACTGGGATCTCCTTTTTTTTTTTTTTTTTTTTTTTTTTGTGGTACTGGGTATCGAACTTGGGCCCTTGCGCATCCAAGTTTGGCACAGTACTTCCTGAGCTAAATCCCCAACCAGGACCTCATAATATTAAAAAGGTTTTGCACACCAAAAGAAACCACCAGAATGAAGGGACTATCCACAGAACAGGAACAATTTTACTAGCTTTCCTCAGACAAAAGCCTAGGGCATATAAAGAACTCAAAAAATCAGACCTCCCAAATTTAAAGTCTCAATCCAAAAATGAGCATTTGAAATGAATAGACACATCTCAGATGAAAGAGTATAAACAGTAAATAAATATGTGAAAAAATGTTCGACAACCCTGGTCATTTGAGAGAGGTAAATTAAAACAATATTGAGATCCCATTTTACTCCAGGAAGAATAATTATCAAGAAATCAACCAATAACAAATCCTAGTGAGGCTATTGTAAAAAAAGGAACCCTTCTTCAATGTTGGTGAAAGTGTAAAATGGAATAACTAATATGGAAATCCGCATGGAGATTCCTCAAGAAACTAAAATTAGGTTTCCCTTTTGATGTAATTCCAATAGAGTTAAAAGCATCATACCACAAGAATATATGCAGACACATTTTTATGGCAGCACAATTTGTAATAGCTAAATCTTGGAAACAGCCTAGATGTCCATCAATAGATGAATGAATAAAGAAGATGTGGTTTGTAAATACAATGGAGTATTGCTTTGTCATGAAGAATGATAAATTGAGATATTTATAGGTAAATGGATCAATTTTTAGACCATACTTTTAAGTGAAATAAATTGGACACACGTTTAAATATTGCATTGTTTTACTTATGTGAGAAAACAAAAGTGTAAATAAGGACCAAAATAGATAATATACATTCGAAAATAGGAAGAACATGTTCATATGTCAAGGGTAACAAGAAAGGGGAGGGGAAAAGGAGAGAAGGGAAAAAGAAGAGAATAAAAGGAAAAAAATGGAAACAATGTTATTGTAAATAAGAAGAGTTGAAGAAAGAGCAGGGGTATAGGGGAAAAGAAGAATCAAGATATGTTATGTACAGGTACAAATTCTTTGTGATAAGTATGACTATTATGTATATCAAAAGTGTACCAATAAAATTAATTTTAAAAAGAAATCTGGGCTAGTGGCTTTAAGACTAAATTATACTTTAAATACAATTTTGAGGAAAACACAGACTTAGAATTTCCCTTTTTTAATTCATACAAATATTTGGATAAAATAAGAGAGCCATGGATTTTAAACCCAGCCCTCATTCCAAAGTGGGAAAATGTGGTTTTATGAGAGCAGTGAATCTCCTTATGCTTTGTTTCAGAAAGAGCAGTCTCTTGGACACTTTGCCTCATGGAGTTCACCCTCCCTACTCCCTATTCCTCCTCTCAGTCACCTTTCTTCCTAACTGCCCATTGCCAAAAGTGGCTTCAGTCATCCGGCGACACTCATAACTTCTGGCACAAATGCTAGACCTCTTTTTCTAGGGGCTGTCAAAGGATCCAGCTATGAGTTGATTTCACTGAAGGAAACCTGAACTTTAGACATGATGGTGCTAATTCCTGCTAATTGCTAACACTTCATAATTAGAGTGACAGAAAGTTCACTAAAGAGTCAGAGGATACAAAGAGTGGCAAGCTTCTTTAGGGACAGCCTTCTAAGAGGACTCTGAGAACAAGGACTGAGGGATAATGAAGATGTTTCCAGGCTTTAGTTCTAGGAAGGATCCAAAGGGCACAGAGGGCAACAAAGGAATTCTTTTGAATGTTGAACATGAGACCAGCAAGTGCCCATGGAACCATTTGCAGCACCCTGTGGTGCAAAAAAATATTACAAAGTACAAATGCAAGATGGTACTCAGGCTAGAGGGCATGATTTCAAGAATATTCGCCATCCATTCTAGACAGTGTGAAGTCTAATCCACCCTAATGTGTGTTTGTGTAAACAGTTTTATTAGAGGACAACCACACCCACTCATTTACATGAACACCATAGTTATTTTTGTGCTACAGTGGCAGAGTACAGTACCTGCAACAAAGACCTATGGCCAGCAAAATTAAAAATATTTCTGATTACAGAAAATGAAGCTGATCTTTTTCTAGGCTATAAAAGAGAAATATTAAAAGAAATAATCCTGAAATGAAGCAAGAGAGAAAAAAGAGCCAAAGAAATCCCAACTTAGAGTGGTAGTGTGCAAAATCTGTAATGAAAGAGCTTGACACAGACCAGGAATGGTGAGGAAAAGCTATAGCCATGGGCTAAAATATACATGTAGGAATATATTTCTGTAAGTGTGAATCTGAATTTTTCAAAACTGGGTTTGGCAAACTATCACCTACAAGTCAAAACCAGCCCACCATGTGTTAATTTAGGTTTTATTGGCACACAATCGTGCCCTCTTCTTCTGTGTTTTATGTGGCTGTGGACTTACTGAAAAATTGTTTAATGGCAGGCTGAGAAATTTAATTCTTCATTTCTCCTTAATTTCTCTCCTCCTCATAACTGGTCTTGCCCAAGTTGTAAGATCAGCTTTGAGGGCCCTTTTTCTCGTCTGTTATTCTTGACCTGTTCTAGCCACATGTCCAGCCTTTTTTCTCATTATCTGCAAAAGCAAATGAGATGAACTATATCTGGAGGCAACAATGTGGTCCCATGATTAATGCCATTTCTCAAATCGTGAGTAAGGCAGTATGCTTGAAGTTTTAAGATTTAGTATCTGCTTAACAAATTTCTCCCAACATATTGATTAATGAATCAATGTTAGGTTGGAAGAATGTCTCTGGCGACATACCCTGGGCTCTGCTCTGTTTAACATTTTTATCAAATAACTTCAATAAAAAGCCAGAAGGCAAATTTGTCAAATTTTTGGTAACATACAAAAAGCAAGAAGTGAAAGGTAAAGTTTTGGAAAACAGAATTACCATTCCCAAAGTCCTCAGTGGACTAGAACTCTGAATCCAACTGAGCAAGATGGAAAAGTTGAACCTTGAGGTTAAAAGAAAATCAATTATACAGTGGAAGGAAGTGGGCAGAACTTGGGAGTGATTCGTAAGGAAAAAAAAATCAATGTTAGTGTTCTAACTCTACCACTAACTATAATACAACTAAAACTAAACAGGGTACCTTCGATGATTTAGCACGGGAATGCTACCGCAGTTCACGTCAAGCACAGAACCGGGGCTGCGGCTGAGACGGCTTGGGGCTGCAGCATCCGAGAGGAGATGGAAGAACCACAGCATCCCTGACGCAGAGAAAGACATTCTAACTGTGAGGTGAATGTTAAAACGAGTATCTGTGTAATCTCAAATCCCACACAGGGATCAAGCTGTTTCCCAAGTCAAGACTTTCAGTTATTCAACCAGACGTCCCGGAAAAACTGGGCAGTTGATCATACCTCCCTGTTCTTCAGCCCCATTCATCTCTCCATTAGCAAAGGAGTAACCCGTTCTCGCCCTTGGCTCTGAGCGTTTGCTCTTTCCTCTGCCAGGAGCACTCTTCCCCCCTCTTTTCATAGGCCCGTTTGTTTGCGTCATTTTGTTCATAACTCAAATATCTCCCTCCTTAAAAACACACATCTATAGTAACAATCTTTTCCCACCACTGTCTCTTATACTCCTGTTTTATTTTCTTCATAACAGTTCTCACTTTCTGAAATTATTTTGTTACTGTCAGATTCACCCCCATAAAATACAAGCTAAGTGGGAGGGCAAGTCTTAGCCTTTTGGTTGCTATATCCTCAGCAACTACAACAGGACACGTAAGAGAAACTCAGCGAGTATCTGTTGAGTGGGTAGATGAACAAACGAAGGGTACTGCGTGACCGTGGAACCTACATTGGCTCCTCCCATATATACACCACAAAGCTCTGAGAAGATTATCATGGATAAAGAAATCCAGATAGCTGTAAGTTTTCAGACAAGAATGTACAGGTTCGTGTGCTACGTTCCGGGTCTACTGAGAAAGCTGCTGTCGAACTGGAACTTGTGAGGTCACTATGGAAATACTGTCAACGCCCAGGAGGCAGAGTTAGGGTTGTTGGCGTGTTCTGTGTCTTCCTGAAGTAAAAGTCTATTTTCATCGTAAAGTTCCTGAGACTTTCTGGCTTTGATCAAACTGTCATTGGAGATTCTACGAGATTTCAAATTAAAAGATTTAGAGAAAAAAAAAATATCTAGGGTTTCACGGCCAAATTCCATTTTAGAAATACTGGCCATGAAACTTCTTTCCATTCTGATATGGTTATGTTTTCCCAATTCCAGTCTATTCCATCATAATTAAGCCCATAGAATCATTTCCCCTCAATGCTTTTTTAACCTTCTGAGAAACGAAATTGTAGCAAGGCAAACCTAGAATTTATCAGCTGCCCTGCTTTTAGCAGAATGAGACTTCCATCAAGTGTTTGGACAGCAGAAGCCTTCCATTCCTACTTCAGCTTGCCTCTATGCCACTTCTGTAATTTTCATTAAGGAAGCTTCAGCTATGTCCATCGGGAAATATTTCCTCGATGGCACTACAATTCTCCCAGTTTGTATACTCCTGCAAACGCTCATCATCTTCTTCTCCTTCTTGTCTTGTAGACTGCCGTGGAGGTTTAACATATTTTGAAACTAATGGATAAGAAGCACTTTAGTATATAACTACCAGCCGTCTATGGACAGATAGGAAGAATGAGCCACGAAATTCCAATGTGAAGAGACAGCTTTGCAGAACACCCTCTTCTGTTGCCTTTCAGTCAGCACAGTTCTGTACCAAAAAACAAAAGACCTAAAACTTGCCAAAAATACTTTTAGTATCAGTTGGGGGAAAAAAAAAACTGTCAGTATGATCAAATGTTCCATAAATATACCTGGAAGGAAGAACCCATTTAGTCAAAGGGATATTAAGAGCCTTTATTTTTCTAACCAAGTAGTAGTTTAATAAACAATCAAATCATCACAGCTTCCCAATACTAATCTTTCTACATTGTCCAAGAACACAAAAGCACATATTGCTTTTATACGCATTAACAACTTCTATTGCAGCAAAATATTTTTTAAAGTTTTCTCTGTATAAGGGAATTTAAAACTTCATCTAATCTCAACAAAACTTAAAAATCACACTTGGGAGAGAGCTTGATTGACCACCATGGAATACCCTCACAGAAAATTTGAATAGACACAAAGTTCTTGCATAGTTATGCTATGATGTACACCTTTATCTCCAAAGTTCTGCCATATTTATTCTACATAGTATCACTTGAGCATTTAACTTGTTAGATGAAAAGGTGATGAAGAATTGCATTGACAGAAGTTTCTCTTTGGCAAAGACTAGCCGTCTTTCTCCCACCACCACCATGTTTACTGACCAGAATTATTGCTATAGGGAACATCCACCAAAATTCTCCTTATCCAAGTCTGAAAGAAAGTGAACTGTATTTTAATGGCCAAACACACCAGATATCTCCTCAGCCTTCTTTGTTTTCTGTCCTTTGTTGTGACTCAGTGGCAAAGCAGGGGCATACTTCAAGCCCCATAAGTACAAACTTTTCTTCCAGACTGAGATTATCAGTTCTTAAACCACCACAACTGTATCCAAACAGCCAAAGCTCTCTCTTAGGTTTGAATTCTGGCTGCTTTTAGTGCTACTTAAGTATTTGTGATCTAGAAGTAGATTGTATTTTGGCAAACACCAGTATTTGAAAAGAATCTTGATATATTCAAAAAGGACATCTTCTCAATTTATTTTTCTGTGGCTGGGAACAAAATAACAGAATTTTGGACACCGCAAGAAGAAATATCATTTTAATATTTATACAGGCAATGAAAAACTGCATGTCATGAACCGGCATCTATATTATTATTATGAATGCTGGAAAATTATTTTTATTCATTTTTTGAACACCAACCTTTTATGATAGCCTTATTGCAAGCCACTTCTGTGTAAATAAAAGAAAAAGATATTTGAACAAGCAGAAATAAATGTGCATGATTCACCAGAACAGTTAACTCAAGATTTTCCAGCCTCATAACCACAACTGATAGGAAGATTTATCACCGCAGCTGCCTGTGTTAAACTTCTTTTCCTTGCAGTTGAAGGAATCAAATTTCTTCTTGGAGATTAGTCATTTGTGGGGGTGTCGCCAACTGCAAAATGCTTGTTATGAATGAGGTGCGCTGCTCTGTCGCTGTCCTCTGGCCTTAAGTCAGTGAGTAATTTTCATCTCTTTATGTGTCTTTCCCGCCTACCATCAGGAACAAATTTTAATGACTTACGCAGTCAAACTTTCTTTAGTTGTTATTCAAACCTAAAACTTCAGATTGTATTGTTTCTTGCAATATGACACCTCACAAGGCAAGGTAGGCTGAAATGACACTTTAGCACATCTTTACAGGAATGGATTCCAAGCTGAAGGAAAGGTCTATGAGGGGTGTGGAAGCAGGAAGGGAGCAGAGGTGCCTCGGGGGCTGCCAGGTGCTGGGCTAGGCTCGCTGCTGGGCTCTGTGGGGAAGTAGCTCAGCTCATTCTGGGGAGAGTTCTCCGAGAGGCCAGCTGATAGTCCCTCTCCACACAGAAGGGACTCTCTCAAGACTGGGCAGTCTGTCTGCGGCGACCCGGCACTCAGACTTAGATCATGCTGGATCTCTTGCTTTCTTTCTGTACTTCAACATTCTGTCTTTTGGGTCTGAAGAATTCCCTAAATATATAAGCACTGATAAATCGAATTATACAATTTGAAGAGATTAATGTTGTCCTTAAAAAAGAAAATTACTATAGAGAAAACAAAGAGACCTCAACTGGTCATCTCTTCCACAGCCTTCTGCAACCATGCAGTGAAAAAGGCTCTGGCCTTCTTAACACTTCTGAAAACATGCACTTAAAATTTGCCTCATGTCGGGCCGGAGAGTTAGCTCAGTGGTTCCGGCGCCTGCCTCCCAAGCACAAGGACCTGAGTTCGATCCCCGGTAACCACATATAATGCTGGGTGTGGAGACACGCCCACCAACAATCAACACCGCATATTACAATGCCGGGCGTGGTGGCTCACGCCGGTCATCCCAGCACTGGGGAGGCAGAGACAGGAGGATTGCTGAGTTCGCGGCGGCTTGCCTGGGCACCATAGTGAGCTCAGGGCCAGCCTGAACTACAAAGCAAGACCCTGTCTCAAAAAAGCAAAAAAAAAAAAAAATTTGCCTCATGTCTCTTCATAGTTTCTGATAACTGTTGACTTCACAAAATCCTATTATCTAGTAAGATTTTCTCATCGCCCTTTAAGCTCTTGTGTGAAACTGTATGAAGATGGTAGGATCTGTACAATTTAAGCTTCTGCCGATTGAAGATAGATATATGAAGGATTGAGCAGAGTGAGATTTCATTGAATCCACCAATCACTTAGTTTATCTCATGTCGATTTGGCTGGTGATTGCCTATTCAACTGACTAGATTGTTAGGTATACATACACTTTCCAATTCAGCGCCCATTTAGCTGTGGTTCTAATACATAGTAAAACAATAACAACAACAAAAAAGTTGGCTAGGGGCCGGAGATTTAGCTCAGTGGTTCCGGCGCCTGCCTAGCAAGCACAAAGTCCCTGGTTAGATTCCCAGTAACCACATAAAAACTACGGGGAATGGTGACTCACACCCACCAGCAATCAGTCCCACACCCCACAGTACCTAGGATTCATACTCCCATGTATGTTTTCCCAGTAAACTATCCTTCCTTCTTCTCTGTTCTTCTAGTACCTGCAGGCCATATGTAGTGGTCCAGCGCTTCAGGAACTTCCCCATCATCTTCTGTACCAGATGTTAAACCAGATGATCAGATTCCTCTGTTCTGAGATAACACAGTGTCTCTTACTTGCAACAGGTTACTTGCACTCTCCAAAGCCCTGAATTACACGATCACTATGAATAACTGAGTGTGTACACATTTGGCCTTCAGAACACAGACCTATACCTTCTTAGTCACAACCGTACCAATCATTACAATTCCTGCTCACTTTGTGGATACAACATTATCACCCATGTTTCCTGGGAGCTTCAGGATTGCTGCTAAAGCCTGTCTGTTCAGACACCCCTGCACATGGATTCTGGGTTGAGCTATCAGCTCGTTCGCATGCCCCTGTTCTTCACCTGGATCTTCATTTCCTCCTTCCACACTGCGGTTGCTATGCTGAGGATCTGTCTGTGGGGGCCACGCTCAAAGCTTCCTCCACCTCGGGATCCTATCTGACTTGGTCACTGTATTTTACATCTACACATACTTGAAACCCCAGTCAAAAGAGTCACCTCAGAAAATAAAGTTTCAGTATCTTACAGAACAGTCACTCCCATGGTAAATTTCCTCATTTATGGAGAAATTAGGGTATAAAAGGTGTCTTTAGGAAGTTCCCAAAGGAAATGAAATATTCTGATGTCTCTCTTTAAACTTCCCCAATGCGTACAGAAAAAAGAAAACTTGACCAAGTATTTCAGTTTGGGGATTTTTGAAAAACTGTTTTAGCTTTGTTTTTATTTTTATTAGTACATGCTTGCAGTCCACAATGATTACATTCATCATGGAAAGCTGGTACATGGATTTCGATTTGGTTTTTATAGCAAAGAAAATTCTTAGTGGCTATTCCTCCAGCCACATTAACATCTAAAACTGAATGTGCCTAAAATCGTTCACAGAGACAATAACAGTAGAAAGCACATGAAGGCAGATACACTAGCCATAGCCCGTCATTAAGAAGAGTTTCTTCTCTAGCATATAAAGCACTTGTTTCTTATAGTAAAATATCTTTGTACTTGTCACAAAGGTGGAAAATGCATATATGAAAGACAGCGGTTAACAGCCATAGCATAGCATTAGTGCCACATATCACATTCGTAGGCATCAGGCCTGGTTTGAATCTAACAGACAAATGGTCCTTCAATTCCCACATTTTGCTAATAATATCTAATGTCTCATATCAAGAAACAACCGTTGTACGGAAAACAATATATCTTTTAACAAGCACTTTGAAATAGATTTTTCTAGTTTGTACTAGAATTTCGTAAACTATTAATGTACTGTAAATATTAATAAATCTTTTCTCAAACTAACACCGTTTCTACAAATATTAAATACCTATTGTGCCAATTTCTTACGAAAATATCTAAACTGAACTTGATATTATTTTGCCTCCTTCTGTTTCCTGCCTTCTCTTCCATGATGTGCTTCAGCGACCCTCTGGCCATTTCAACTCCCACTTCTCATACACATTTATGAGCCTCCGCGTTTCTGCTCTTCCCAAGAGTCTTCACGGCCAAGGCTGTGATTATTTTTCTCCTATTTAACAAGGTGCAATATGCAGCTTCTATTGTTGACAGACAGCATTTATTATACACTTTGTATCACTGTAACTTGTTGATTATTTTTCTCATCTTCACTTTGACCAACTGACTCGAGAATTCTCATGCCACAATTCTTTTAGAATGTAGGTACGTCTAGAAAGTATGACAGTTTTTGTAGAATAGGAAATTTCCATAGGAAATTTGGTGTGGGAATGTAATGAGGGGAAGGAATAAATATGATTCAGAAAGAAAACAAAAGAGCATGTATATAGGGGGTGGGGAGGGATATGGGTAAAAATGAGAATTGACTTGTGTCATATACTGGTACAGATTCCCCAGGGTTATATGTGATTGTGTGATGTATATAAATTTTACCAATAAAGAATTCAATTTAAAAAAGAATGTAGGTACGTCTCATCTCTAAAACTTCCTTTCCTCCCATAGACCTTTCTTAAATAGTTGGCTCTCCAGTAACAATAATTTCTACCCATGGATTTTTTTTTATACTTTCTTTCTAAAGGTTGATCTTTTCTGGGTTCTAAAAACAAAACAGAATAAAACTGTACAAACTGATGTATTACCATAAGTCTTTTACCACTGCCATGGGCAAGTAGATCATGACAGAACTCCCGGATTGTCATGCTGTGCTGCCCTTAGGTCAAACAGCAAAATCACTGGAATGTAACACTTCTCTATTGATCCAACTTAAGCGTCTTTCGTTATAGATTTTCATTTGAATCAATTTTCCGAGGTATTGAGGGGATCAGGGAAGAGTCTTTACCAGTTTTACATCTCATTTTATTGGTTGTAGCACGTGTGTAATCCAAAGCTGCTTGGATAGTGGGTAAGGGAATCAGAAAATCTGAATTGAGATTTAAGCTTGCATTTATCAGCTATTACATCTTAGGCAACTTATTTAACTGATCTGTGCATCATTTTCCCATCCACAAAACAAATAATAGTATCTTTCTTATGATGTTGTAAAAGATTAAATTGATAGCCCATACCAAATGGTAAGTGCAGTTCTAGGAACACAGTAAGCACTTAATCAGTGTTAGATACCATTGCTATTCTTATTTTCTGAAAATGTCTAAATACTTCTAGATTTTTTCAGTCTATTACTTGTTTGTTTTGTGGTACTGGGGACTGAACCTGGGGCATTCACGCCTATAACTCCAGCCCTTTCATTTTTGAGACCAGGTCTCATTAATTTGCTAAACTTCTGCCTCAGCCTCCCTGAGAACTAGAATTACAGGCATGTGCTACCATGCCTGGCCTCCTATTTTTTGCTTGCTGAAGTCTATTCCTTCATGCACTATCCCCTCCACATTGTATGTGGAGGAGCCTCACCAGTCCATTCTTTAATTTTAGAAAGTAGTAATATCATATTTCCTTTCGGCTCTCATTTTTATGGCTTTGCTCTTAATCTGCTTGACTCCTATTCCAGCTCCTGTGACCTGTGCTTGATATATTTGAAGTAGAGACAGCCCCAAACTTAGGAATGAGTTATAGCCAACGGCCTGGAACATGGAGCACATTTTGCCCGTGGAAATGGGGCAGCTCCATGCCAAGGGTTGCTCACCGACATCTATTTAGGTCATCATTCTGTCACTAATAACACTAAAAATCCTAGGACCATTTTTCAGTATGTTTATTGCAACGTAAGTACCGAGTGCCGAGTTGGGAGTCCAACAGGCACTGGTACTTGGGATTGCTACTACAAAAATGCGATAATCTACCTTGAGGCTCCTGCCACCACCCTCTCGCCCTCGTGGGCCTCTAAGAAAGTACCACAGCAATGTGTAAGAGTGAGACTCTGAGAGCTTTTTCTAGAGACTACAGAAGGAATAACTTATCTCTGTATATGGGCCCCTCACAATTCAAGGGACTGCTGACTCATCTATTTTTATGCAATTGCTGGTGTCGGATGACTTGATAACACTGTGCCTAGGGTCACTAACTTCATAAACATTTACAAAGTAGTTACTCCAAGGGTTGCAAAGACAACCATGACATTTTCTGTCTTTGAGAGGCTGAGTTGGGTTACAAATAAACACAGTGAAGCACAGATTCTATAATCAACTTATGTATAAATATGGAAACTAGTTCTTATTGCACCAGTAAGGAAATATTTAATATAAGAAGTAATAGTTTCAGTAGAGCCTTTGGAGAGACTGCCAGTTGGGTGAAGGGGACGATTTTCGTGGATGTGGTGTCAGAATACAGAGGTACAAAACCCTGCTTGATCTATTTTCAGATATTGCCAACCACTCAGCGTATTTGCAAGAAGGTATGGGAAGTACTTCTGGCAACGTATACAACTGAGAAAAAGGAAAGAGGCTAGATTAGAGAGAGAGAGGTATGCTACAGTAAGGATCACGCATTTGATATTGTCTGTAGGTCAACAAACTGCAAACTGAATGATCAAATCCAGCCCTTGGCTTGTACAGCCTACAAGCTAAGAATGGTTTTCAGATTTCTTAAGAGATGTGAAAATGAAAAAAAAATTCTAAAATATTTGCTATCTGGCAAATATTTTACAGGAGAAGTTTGCTGACTCCTAAAATAGCTAGTGGGTATCCATTGAAAGTTTTTGAGCAAGCCAATCAAATGTGAAGGATTGTGTTTTAGAAACATCGCATTTGCAATGAACACAAAGAACTGATGCCAGTTCACAGGCTATTACAACAATCTGAGAGCTACTGTGGACCTGAAATGGGCTGCAGCATCAGGGATTTGGAGAAAATCTGTATTGTACAGTTCCCCTTATTTTTGTCATTTTATGTGCATTTTTATGTACATTTAAGTTGTGTTCCAGAAGTGGGATGTCTCACACAATCTAATGGACCTCCAGGTGAAAGGAATCCCACTATCAACATCATTCAATTCTTTGGTAAGATTATATAAACACAGAGAAAATATGGAAGGTATAGGGTTTATTCATGTACTACGTATCTGATGTGTACTTCTCTGATCAGAAAAACATCACTGTATATAAAATTTCTTTTTATTCAAACAGTCTTTTATTTAAAGATATTAAATATCCTCTGACTCCTTGCACGACACTTAAAATTTCCTCATTACCTGGCACTCCCTTGGTCTGTCTTCAGATGTCTCACGCATCATGAATCATGCCTCCATGAGACTTAACAGGAATATTTCTAAAAACCTTGTTTAGAAATACCAGTGGCATTCAGCTTCTACCTTTCTTTTGGCTTCAATATTATTCACCCTTCTTGTTTTCATATTGCCCATTTCCTCCATATCCCGTACACCACAGACACCCATAGATAAATGTTTACCAGCCCATCCAAGAAAGTCTTGGCATAATATCTCAAGTGTGATCAAGATAGTTTTATAAATATCATGTCATTTGAGCTGTGCAGCGGTGAAAAGTCACTTTACAGACAAGAAACTTAAAAAGTTGGCAGCTAAAATGATTTGCCTACAGTTGCACAGTTGGTTCAGGAGCGCAAGTGGCACTACAAGCCATCTCGGGCCTAAAGGTGGCAGGTCTACCACTGTGCTGCATCCATAAAGACTACAGATCCAGATTTCCTCATCAACACCTTTTTCATGATGCTCACACACAATTGGAGCTGTGACATCTGCTGCCGAGTCACTTCTCATTTTCTGGTTACCCAGCTTAGTGGGCCCCAACGTTAGCTTACACCCTTTCCTGCCTTACATAGCTCCATAAGGAACTCTCATACCTGACCCGAAGTCGTTTTAGCTTGTCTCTAGCATCTTGAGTGCGTGGTGACTCCTCTTCTCACACCGAAGATCTCAGTAGCCTTCTTCAACCCTGCCGCTTCGCCATGTTACCCTGACTCCCAGTCGATTACAGACATTTGTCAATGACTCTGTGATTTTCCCTAGTTCTCCTCTAATTTCTTCACTATTTTTCCATGCTCTCCATGATTTTGTTTTAAAATTGAAAATAGTTATTTTCCCCTTCAAACCGTGTGGCTTTGTTTCCTTGAGAGCTTTCTTTAAAGTGTTTTTTCATCTGTACCAATCCTCTCTGACAGCTTGAAATGAAAGCTGAGCTCTTCTTCTCTTGACCATTTCTCACCATTTTCAATACCTTTTCTTACTTATACAAATTTGTTCGTCCTCCACTTATGTCTGCCAAATTTCCGAGCTTTTAAGAAATTAACTTCAACTATTACCATTCCATGACCAGAAAGAGTTCTAGCTTTCATTTTATATGTAGTATGTCTACTGTCTCTTGCATATAAATCCTATTAGTCTCATTGGGTCACTCCCCTTTTGTGGGAGCATACTGTAAGGTGTTAGCATATGCTTCCGAATAATCTTCCTTCAAGAGTACATTCTTGCACACAATTTTCTAAGTATTTGGCTTCACTGGTCAATTTCCAATTATCTCTGGCTCTGTCCTCTTTTCTGAGATGTAATTGAAAAGTCTCTCTACTACAAAACCACTTTATTTTATGAAGAATGAAGAAAGGGCACTGCATCTTTAATTTGCAAATCCAAGCTGTTCTCCTCTCTAATTGAACAGCCTTGTTCATCTTTTCCAATTCAGGTCTCCAGTCTCTCAGACATTTGCATGAGAATATTAAACCAAAGATCCTATCCCTCTTTTGTAGTCTTTTCCTCCCTCTCAATGGCAAGAAATTCAAAGTCAGCTACCTCGTGTGAAAAATTGGCAAGTAGTATAAGCAAGTAACTGTATGTTATGATTGTAGAAGAAATAGATCAACTTTTATGGCTAAGACAAATGTGGAATTCCTTTTTAAGATGGAAGAATATCAGCTAGTATTGCAAGCAAATGTAAGATTTTAACAAGTGGGCTGGAGATTTAGCTCAGTGGTTCCAGCACCTGCCTAGCAAGTGCAAGGTGGTTCGATCCTAGTAACCACATACAATAATACCGGGCATGGTGACTCACGCCCACCAGCAATCAGTACCACATACCACAGTGCCACGTGTGGTGGCGCATGCCTGTAATCCCAAGCACTCAGGAAGCAGAGGCAAGAGGATTGCTGAGTTTGAGGCTTGCCTGGGCTACATAGTGAGCTCAGGGCCAGCGTGAACTACAAAGCGAAACCCTGTCTCAAAAAAAAAAAAAAAAAGATTTCAACAAGCAAAAATATGGGATGTAATATGATAATAAACTAAATGGCAGGGGAAATGGCACAAGTATAAAAGCTTGTCATTGTATGTATTCCAAAATGACCAGCTCCTATTGACTGAATGATGAGTGGTGACATAAAACAGGAAAGGTAAGGGGAGGCATTTTATGAAATATATTGACAACCAAAGGAATTTTTACCTCATCCTATAGTAATAAGACAGGGCACATTTTACACACAGGAACAATATAATAAACTTTCAGATCCTTACTGAAAGAATGGATGCATTCAAAGATAAACCCAAAAGTTTTTATCTGGGTGACTAGGAAAAGAACAATGTACTAAACGAAAGAAATTTAAAAAAAAAAAAAAGGAGGCCTTCTGGCTTTAGTCAAAGGCAAATAAGTTTCGCTTTAAATAAAACTGAGTATAAAATATTTGAAAGCCATCCAAGACAAGGCATCCATCAACTATATGGAAATCTATGCTTGAGAGGTTGGATATACAGATAAATATTGGAAATCAACCAGATATAGGGGATAGTTGAAGCTGTAGGAATCTGTAAATCACCACATCCAAAGTTAGAGAAAAGATCTAAGGAGTATCTATGAAAAATACCCACTTATGTGATAAGAAGAAAAAGAAGCAGAATTAATTAAAGAGAAAAGGCAATTGTAAAGGAAGTAGAGGAAGAATCCAGAGAATAAAATATTATTTTAAGCCCTGATGTAGAAAAAACTTATAGAAGGAGGAGGGTGGTGGCCAGTGCCAAATATTTCAGGCATGTGGAGATGAGTTCTGAGAAGCACTCAATCTCACAATGGGGTAGTTACTGGAAACATTCAAACAAGGTGCTACATAAACGGAAAGGGGCAGAAGCTACGTAGTAGAGGTTAGAATGTAGGAGATATAATATAGATTACATTTTAGGGAAATTTGGTGGAAAAGGGGAGATAGAAAGTAAGATAGGTCTTGAATGTACCAGGATTAAGGTATAGATACTTTTAGAAGTAGAAAGTCCTCTGTATAATTGTAGGCATAAGGAAAAGAACTTGAAACAAGTAGAAAATACATATTTGCTTAGAAAGAAGCCCAGGGAACCAGAAAGAAAAAAGAAGGCAAGGAGAAAGGGAATTAAAAATACAGGATAAAATTTATGGTCTGAAATACAAGAATAACTGCTGAAGCAAGAGAATGCAAAAGCAATAAGAGCTAGAATTAGCCAGCCTTCGATAGGCAGTACTTAGGTCTCCTGGCAGGACAGACGAGGGGCTTCTTCCTAGAGCATGAGAGGAAAACTTAGAGCAAGATGGAGAAAGGAGTTAAAGTGGAGAAGAAAGTAGCAAACCGAGAGTATTCTTCTCTGACCAGTCTAAAATGTCTAGTACTCATGTCTCTTACTGCTCCTAATTCTGTGACTAGGACTCCACCTTCCGGGAGCCGGTGGTACTGACGCTTTTCTCACTCCTACCTGGCCACTCTGCAGTTGTCTCAGGTAGCAACCCCCACAGTCCTTTTCCTTCAGTAACCACTAGTTTACCTCGGTTGTTTCTTGCTCCTCTTCATATTTTTATTATTTTCCTGGTCTTTTTTCTACCTCTCCCTAACATCTGTTTAACCTTCAACATTCACATCCTCTTCTACACATATTACTTTCTGGATTTCCAATTCCTTTTTTGTTCTTTTTTTTTTTTTTTTTTTTTTTTTTTTTTTTTTTTTTTTTTTTTTTTTTTTTTTTTTTTTTTTTTTTTTTTTTTTTTTTTTTTTTTTTTTTTTTTTT